>JAXCGZ010000893.1:0-22500 GCA_037179515.1 Halocaridina rubra
CCCTTTCACGAAGCTGTCAATGAAGAAACTGACAATTGACCTTGCGATCACCACATCCCACTGTGCGATCCGGTCTGAACAAGCTGAGTCTGCTGATTTGAACCAAACACTGCTCTGTCGTCATCTGATCAACCATCTGTTGGACAGACCACAATCAGCCCATAGACTATCCAATATGGACAGACGCAACCAAATCTGTCCGTTATTCACAAGGTCAAATCACAGCGTGTGTGGGCACCATCATGATTAGAATAATGTTTACTTGAGATTTGCAATCTCGCTATTTCTGTGATGTAATGGTTCTCGCGCTGCTGAAGTCTCGTTCGTTTGGTTCAGAGCTCTCCTTTCTCTATTAATCTACAAGATCCTGATATTACTGAAGTCTCTTTGCAATTAGGTTCAGCGCTCTCTACATCTCAGCAATTTTAAAACCCTAAGGCCCATCGGTATTGAAACCTCTCAGATTTTAAGGTTTCCATTGATCCAAAGGTGCCCAGAACTGGAAGGACGCTGTACCGACCACCAAGTCAGGTTCTCCCGACCACCGCTGGAAGCGCCCAAAGGCAGAATTCCACCTCAGTTCCGCCGGCAAAGTATTCTTCAGTAGAGGCGCCTCCAGTTGGATGGTATTCACACTCCAGAAGTAAGGTGATAGTGCATCTTTTATTGTGTTATTATACCTTTAGGATGCTGATCTTTCACTCCTGCTTTTTTCATCTCTTTTCTAGTGGAGGGGGCGAGAGGAGAATTTATTGTTAACCTCCCTAGGTTACTTTACTTCCATGGTGGTCCAACAATATTTTTTATTCGTTCCTTTTCCATTTTTTTCTACTTATTTCGGATTTCTTCTTTTGTGATGCTGATGTTTTACTGTTGCCAACGATGTTGCGCATATTTATTAATTATTATTATTATTATTATTATTATTATTATTATTATTATTATTATTATTATTATTATTATTATTATTATTATTATTATTATTATTATTATTATTCTATTGGTCACCGTTGTTTATGGGATTAATGAAATGGCTGAAGATGAGCCTGCTGAGTCGAAAGGGTTGGGAAAGAAACTATGAAAGAGTAAATTTAGGGAATCGAACATCGTAGTTTTACCTTGGTGATGGTGCTATGCTTTCCAGATAAGTACCAAATACGTTATTAATGTTGAGAAAATAAGTTTTGTTGTTTTTAAAGCAAAACTTTCCAGAGGTCAAGACTTATGTAACGATATGTGTACGCACACGCGGCCACTCTCTCTCTCTCTCTCTCTCTCTCTCTCTCTCTCTCTCTCTCACCGGATGTTTTCTTCCATTTAAATGGTTTCCTCTGAGAGAGTGCGTAGTTCAACCAGCAATAGAGCGTATTTCCATGCATTTAAAACTTGGTTTAAAGTTGGAAACTCATTTAAGGTTAAACAGAGAAACATTCCATCATGTAGTATGGCTCTCTTGGGCCTAGCAGAGCTGTAGGACTAAAAAGAGATTTATGGCGATTCTCTCTCTCTCTCTCTCTCTCTCTCTCTCTCTCTCTCTCTCTCTCTCTCTCTCTCTCTCTCTCTCTCTCTCTCTCTCTCTCTCTCTCTCTCTCTCTCTCTCTCTCTCTCTCTCTCTCTCTCTCTCTCTCACACACACACACACACCTTTTTCTCGTCTTTCATAAAGGACTTTTGTTTACTTTTTTCCTCATTCCATTTCCTCTTAACTGTACTCATGTCAATTGTACGTCGAAACCATATACATGTACACCAATTTGGTATTATTTTTTGTGTACTGAGAGGACTGTATAGTTTGATGATCTCAATATATTCAAGTATGTGCTCACCTTTATATATGGATGAAGATCATTTTTCATGGTTTCCCGTTTCTTAGGTGGATAAGAAAGTGTATGTATCATCTGATGTATGCATGTGTGTATATATGGAAGTTTGCATTTACGTACGTATGTAAATACATGTCTGTTTATATATGCATGTATAAATGCATGTATTATATATATGTATGTATGGGTGTATGTATATATGCACTTATGTATACTTGAATGGTGTTTGGATTTGAATAGAATAGCGAGACGTCGTGGTGGGCGGGTGTAATCACCTTAGCCGTCTCTGCGGGCGGCGGGCGGGCGTGGTGGTTTCCCTTTTGGGTATTGTCTACATCATGTCATCGTGAGTTTGCGAATGCTTAAGGGTCATCCTACAACTACTACGCCTCACTTCTGCAAGCGATATCTATGTGTACTTGTGTGTTTACTAACATGTGTATTTTGAGAAGTATACTCTCCCGTATGTACAGTTTGGGAAAAAAACACTGCTCGTCGTAACCTTCTATTCGCGCATGCGCTGAATATAACCAAGGAAAAACATAAATAAATGAACAATTAAATAATTAATAATAAATCAGCGTGTGGGTGTGTTTGCATGCATAAATGTGCCTAATTAAATTTTTTTTTTTTTTTTTTTTGAGAAGAGCTGTATCTGTAGCAGTCACTTATATATGTAATTTTTACTCCAATCGTTGTTTTCTTATCGGTATTTGATAGACATATGTTTCACGTGCGAACCGTCCCAAAGGCATGGATTTTTTTTTTTATTTAAGTTAGCTAAATTCAGAACTGTACTATTGTGGCTTATCTTACAGTCAACTTAGGAAAACTTTAACTTATAAAAAGAGAGTTTTGTTCTCACAGTTGTCCGTAACTTATTTTTTTTTTATTTTGCCCTCATGAATTTTCTTTGGGTAGAAGATGATGTTATTTTAAGTAGAGTTACTCGGACCGTTTTTGGGTGTTTGATTATGCAATAGGGCATAAATGAGCACGTGCTTTGACTTCATGTCAACTGAGCTAAACTTGAACATGAGGGATTAGTTAATAATATATTTATCATCACAAGTTGAAGAACAGTGTAAGTTTCTTACATAATATAGAGATTCCTCAAAAAACTATAAGCAATGTTGAAAATATGTTTTTTGGGTTGAGGACTCAGTGCGCTAACGCGCGCGCGCACACACACACACACACACACACACAACACACACACACACACACACACACACACACACACACACACACACACACACACACACACACACACACACACACACACACACACACACACACAAAGTGTGTTATCTCTCACTCCATACTGGTACTGTGGTTATAAGCATTCTAATCAAGCGTATAAAATTAAAATCGGGTACTATCAAGCTTTCAGTTGTACTAAAAAGTCATCTACTTTTCCTTATAGTTGGCTTCTTAATATAGCTGGAAGCTTGGTAATATGTTAGTTACTGTATTCAGAGTGTTCAGAATGTATATTGTACGTTCCGGATTTACGTCACGGACTCCCTTTTCCACCAAGGGTTAGGACGGTTGCCTTCAAGCGAAGGACTTGTTTTGGTAAATGTAATCGTTACCCTGAGTGCATGCCCTTGCTAACTTCAGACCGTGACGCCGCGAACCCTCGACCTGACGCCTCAGAGTCGCGGACTCTACCGCGTGAGCCACGGTGACTATATATATATATATATATATATATATATATATATATATATATATATATAATATATATATATATATATATTAGCACACACATTAAATATTTTGTTTCATTTTGACCTCGTAAGCACCGTAAATAATGCTAACTCATACTACTACCCATCGTAAAAGTGTTGTATTTGCAGTTGTTTACACACACACACACATATACACACCGGTGATATCATTGTTATTCCACTAGGAATATATAGAAACTAGATTTGTTATTTGCTCGCTCATGCAAGCTTTGATATACTGCCTTACGTGTGTGTCAGTCAGCTATGTGTACTGAATATATATTAAGTTTATCATAGAGAAATAATTTTGTTAGTCAGTACTGTGTGTTTGGTACTGATATATCATATGTCAATGTGAAGGTGTTGTGGGCATTTTGATGAGTCTAGATTGATACTTATTTATTAGTTATTTAGTTATATAGTTAACTAAATTATATATAGTACTGCATATATTAAATTTTTTTATATGTTTATTATATATATTTATATACGCAGTACTCATTTATGCAATACATTTTTTTGCATATACAAAGATAGGAATGTGTGAGAAATAGATCATGGAAGGTGACTGTATGTGCGCTTGTCTGTGCTATTACCTAATACATAAATAAAATGAAAGTGAGTTATTTTGCAGCTGTCTGTATAAATTCGTCATTACTTTTCCTATTTTCATTTACTAAAATTCTGTGAAGGTCTTATCCGTCCCTGCTTAGAATACTTCTCTCACTTCTAGGGTGCTTCTTCTTATACTTATCTCCTTGATAGGGTTGGATCTAAGGCAACCAGATTCGTCAGTGACACTTAACTTACTTCTGTCTGGATTCTCTTTCTCTTCGCCGTGATATATCAACCCTTTCTCATTTCTATCGTTATTACATCAATTGCGCGTTGTTCCCCAGCTGCCGAGGTCGTGTAACACTCGCCAACGCGCTCGTCTCGCAGGTACTGTGTGGAGAGTTGTAGCTTGTGGATTGATTGCTGCAGTGATTGCTTTTTCCCTTCCACCTCCAAACTCTGCAATTCTCTTCCTTCTTCTGTCTTTCCCCATTCTAATGACCTATCTTCCCTCAAAAACCTGATCTATTGTCATCTCAGGGCATAATACTGCCATATCTATAGGTCTTTATTATTTTGGCTATTCTTTTAGCCTGTCTTTTGCCTATTGTGCATAATTTTTTTTTCTGCCTTGTCTAAACTTTTACTTTTTCTTCGTCTCAATGTTTTCTTGGTGCCCGGAACCGAAGAGGCAATTTTGTTTTTGCCTGTCCCGGTGTCCCACTCATAAAAAAGAATTATATATATATATATATATATATATATATATATATATATATATATATATATATATATATATATATATATATATATATATATATATATATATATATATATATATAATGTACAGATTGCTCTATAGGTAGTCATATAAATATGTAGAGATAGATTATTTAATTGGATGTATGCACGGACGCACTCCCTTATAGGCAAAAGAGGGCATTATTACAGTATCACTCATAAAAATTGCATATACTTGTACATTAATAAGAAGTTAATTAGTTAACTATGGAATAAAAAAAAATACTCCGTTAAATCATGTCATAAAAATTACATCTGCCAAAACAAGTCCTTCGCAAGAAGGCAACCGTCCTAGCCCTTAGTAGAAAAGGGAGTCCGTGACGTAAAACCGGAACATGGAAATAATACATGGTAACTTGTTTATGCATTCAATAGATAAGGCATCCGAAGACGATCATAAAACATTCTTATGTAAGTGTCCATTTTTACATTTTTAATGCTGGATATACACTTAATATAGAATACGGTCATCAGGACTACAAAAATATTTTCAAACTTCAAAATAAGAGTGAACAAAGGGTCTGAATTTCCATTAATTTATATGTTCTTTAACGTTTTTAAATATTACGCTTTTCTCTGAACGAAATACATTTTGAATACCCTGGGTACAATGTTCCTGTTATTCCATAATTAACCTCCGTGTGGCATACTTTTGCGTTACATTGTATAAATTAGTATGTTGGCTCGAACAACTGTTGTAGTTTTGGGCATTTAAGAACAGTTACGACTCTTTGTACAACTCATTTTTAGCTAATCATCGTAAAATGAGACAAGGGTAATTACATATTGCGATGTTCACTCTTCTTCAACTTTTCTTGCAAGATTCTTGGCCTTGTCATTATCATTTATCCCAGCATGGGAAGGTGACCTTAAAAAAAAAATTTATATCTAAGTTTGCACATGTGGATAATCCTTCATGAATTATAGTCATGAGGGTTTTGTAAGCAGGTTCCAAGGATCTTAAAAGATTAAACGGCTTCCTATGAGTGACAAAATATGAGTGCATTTTTATGCACAAATGTCATGCATAATGACAAGTGTGATACCTTAAGTCTCACACTCCATGACTGATGTCCTCTTAGGCAATCAAAACGCATTTTCTTAAATTTGCAACCCTCTAAATTTTTTTTTTTATTAATTATCTTGCTACAAACAGACCCTCCGGTACTACGAATATGAAAACCATCTATATATAAGCAGAGAGTTTCATTAACATTTGAAATACCATGTTAAATAGATCTACCTCTAACTGGTATTTGTTCACAAATGAAATGACCTAAGGGCCAGAGGGTAAAGTTGAGATATAACTTTCCACGCATACTTTTATGACAAAGGTCAAATGGCTGGACAGAGTTGACATAATGATATAGTTTCATATTGTTTTCTCTCCTCATTATTTATAGGTTTGATTACTTCAGGATGAATGTAACTAATGTATTAATTATCACTCTTTACTAATTAAATGTTGATAACTGTCCTGATAGCCTCTTGGCTAGTACAGTGGTTACGCGCTGGCCTCGCAATCGCGAGGTCGACGGATCGAGCCTCGTCCAGGCAAGAGAGTTTAAGCTATTTACTGGGGAGGTTACTGGTGTGACTGGGCACCACTGTGGGGAGCTCGGGGCCTGTGCCGGCTGGCGACTGCCCTATGGGTCCTCCATGACCCATTCCACCCATCCGTGGGTTGATTTGATTCCCGTAAAAAATAATCAGGATTTGAACTCGTAGACACCGAATTTGCTGCTTTGACACCATATATTACTGCAGATTGTTTGATATTCTGTATTAAATAGGTAGGCTTTAATTCATGTTGCATATATACTATTCTTGTGTAGTCACCGTGGCGAAACGGTGGCGTCCGCGACTTTGAGGCGTTAGGTCGAGGGTTCGCGCCCCGCCACGGTCTGATGTTAGCAAGGGCATGCACTCAGGGTGACGATTACATCTGCCAAAACAAGTCCTTCGCAAGAAAGCAACAAGCCTAACCCTTGGTGTAAAACGGAGTCCGTGACGTAAAACCCAATCATATACCATTCTTGAACTCACTGGCAAGCCAAGAGTAATTCTCACTGCTTTTTTTTCCAAGGAATTTAACAGGATGGTACGTAGAGAGAGTAGCTGTAGCCTATGAGAATCACTAATGACCTAATGTTCGGGAGATAAATTTAAGTTCGGCAATTATTAATCCCAACACCAGGAACTCTGTTGGCTAATAATTTGAATGGTCTCAGCCTCTGAGAAAGTCTGTTGCACAATATATGATGATCTTTTGAAAGTAATAATGGTGTAGGAGTGCTTATATAGTAATGGTCGAAGGATTCCTAACTTTCATGATTATCTAAAATTAGGGGGGGGGTGATGGGTGGGAGAAACATAATATTTTAGGAATAGAGACAAATAAGCCAAGTTCCTTTGTTATTTCTGAGAGCTCAGACAGCACTGATTGCATGTCATGCACTGAGGGGACCCAATTACAATTGTCATCTGCATAACAAATAAAAATACACTAGGCGTTTGGAAAAGCTAAAGATTTTTTTTTTTTTTTTTTTTTTTTTAAGAGTGTGACACCGGGATAGGCAGAAACTGCCCTCATCAACAAAGGCCCGGGCACGAGAAAATACCAAGACGAAGGAAAAGAAAAAGTTAAGGGCAAGGCAGAGATGAGGTAATGTCACACAAAGGAAAACGACAGACAGAAAAAACAGTCAAAGTAAAGAGGACCCAGAGATATGGAGGACTAGGCTCTGAGATGACGATAGATCTGCTTTTTGAAGGATGAAAGGTCATAAGAATTAGGACAGACAGAAGGAGGAAGAGAGTTCCAGAGTCTGGAGGTAGATGGGAAGAAGCAGTCGCTGCACCGACCAATCCGCGAGCTACAAATCTCCACACAGTACCTGTGAGATGAGGACGCTTGGCGAGTGTTACGCGGCCTTGGCAGTGGAGGAGGGATGCAACTCGCCAACTCATCAGAGCAGCGATGGAAGTAGTAGCGATAGAAAAGCGAAAGGGAAGATACCTTACGGCAATAGGTCGGTAGTTAGAAGGAATAGAGCGGTCACCCTTTTTAGGAACAGGTTGAACTAGAGCATGCTTCCAAGATGAAGGATAGATACTGGTTGACAGAATGAGGCGAAAAAGACGGCAAAGCACGGGAGCCAGTTCATCTGCAAATTCCTTAAGGAACCTTGCAGGGATACCATCGGGACCAGATGCCTTGTTTGTCTTTAGAGAGCGAAGAACCTTATGAACTTTGCGTGAAGAAAGGATAAGGGAGGGCATAGGGTTAGAGAGGGGAAAAGACTGAGGAACAGGTACGCTGGAATCGTTGATAGAAGAGTTGGCAGAATAATATATCTATTAAAATGCTGAATAAAAATGGCGAAAGTATCCTTCCCCGAGGCATTCCTAGGGTGTATTTCATTCCAGAGGTCGTCATGTACTTAGTTTGATATACGTTGGATGATCTACTTGATAATATATAATAAGTTACAGCAATTTAACTTTTAAGTCTCGTAATGCTAAATCATGTAGGATTATAGTTCCTTTTATTGAGTCAAATGCATTTAAAAAATCTGAAAATACAGCTACTTTAGTTGTAAGGTCCACTTTCAGAAATTCGAGAACGTATGGCTGTGTTTTTCTTTTCAGAAAACCATAAACAATAGTTGATAATATCCCTTCCAGTGTCTATTCAAGCCTTTGAGAAGAGCTCTCTCAAAAACCTTGCATAAGAAGCTTGTTAAAGATATTGGTCTCAGTTTACTGCTGTTTGATTTAGATATGACAATGATGATACTTTCCTGCCATTCTTTTGGAAGAATTCCCTCTTGATATATAACACCAAAGAATAGTTTTATTGGATTAATTTCGTCAAAGATATTAGCACTGATGTACGGAATTACCTGATATGTGATACCAGAAAAATGGTATAACTTTTTCATTAGAATGTGCAGTATCAAGTTCTGCTTTAGTAATGTAATCAATAAATCTGTTGGGTTACATTGTTCGTGCAAATGTAATTTTCAATAGTAATGAGTCTGCTAATTTTATGCACTTGCAAAGACTCTTCAGTTTCTTATTGTAAGTTGCATATTGAGCAAGTTTGAGCATATTGAGCAAGCAGCTCTTTCTAAAATTTATATTGAGTCCTTGACTGTGCTCTCTTATTTTATCAAGTTAGTAAATCGGTTGCTTGTCATATTTTTGCATTGACTAGTATGAGTATTGGAAACATCTGGAAATGCTTAATGCGAATGTCACTTTTAGTTCAAGGTATCTTCAAGCTTGAAAATCATGCATGCTAACTATGTCGGATATTCATGCATGTAATGCCTTATTGCTGGATCAATGTGAGCTTGAAAACACATCAAATGATTATCTTAGGTCCTGGCATTCTTAGGCTTATTTTTCTAATTGCAATATGGTTCGCTTATATATGCATCATGAAAGAGATATATTTGAGACAATAATTTATCATACATTTCTTGACTTTAAATTGTTTATATTATAATTTTCAAGAGTAGTAGATTTGAATGCTTTAAATAATGCTACAAACCCTGTAGGAATATTAATTTCTTTTGTTTATGACAAGGATGATTTGCAGTATCAATAGAGATACTGGATACCAAACCATAATGATCGAACAAAAGATGGCCTAGCCTAGTAATACTGAATGTTCCAGTATGCATTCCTCATTGCACTTTATAACTATTTTTCAGCTCTGAATATGTGTAGCTTCTCTTTTTCCAAACATCTTTTTATTGTTATTTAACAAAATAGTGGCCTCTTGCAATTGCAAGAGTCATGTGGCGGCTGTGTATAGGGAAACTACCGTGCATTGAAATCTCTTACATATTTAATATATTCGTACATTAGTGGATGTGGTAAGACAGTCATGAAATCTGTCATTTCTATGTACAAGTTTTATATCTGTAGTTGTTGACGGCGTGACATCTAGCCCTTTCTCTGCTACCAGCGGTGCTCCACAGGGCTCTGTTCTTTAACCTACTCTGTTCCTTCTCTTCATTAATGATCTTCTACAATCTCCATCTTCCTCTCTTCTTCATGCCTTTGCTGATGATTCTATCTTTCACTTTTCCTCTGCCTTTTCTTCACAACCTTCATTTGTTACTCGTAATCAATCTCGTATCACTCTTTCTTCTACTCTCAACTCCGATTTGCAGAGAGTATCTGAGTGGGACTCTCAAAATTTAGTTAAATTCAATGCCCCCAAGACACAATTTTTGGCTATCTCTTTATTTTCTTCTCCTCCTGATAACCCTATTGTCTTCGAAACTAACGATATTTACCCTCTTAATTCTATAAACATATTAGGAATCCATATAGTCTCTAACTTGTCTTGGAGGAATCACATAAACCAAATTTCTAAATCTTCATCCAAACAATTGGGGTTTTTGTTTCGATTTCGTCATTACTTTTCCTTTTTACAGTTACTTAAAATTTATAAATGTCTCATCCGTCCCAGCTTAGAATACTGCTCACACATCTGGGGTGCTTCTTCTTATACTTATCTCCTTGATAGGGTTGAATCTAAGGCAGTCAGACTCATTAATGATCCTTCTCTTACTGCTAATCTGGATTCACTCTCTCCTCGCCGTAAGGTATTTTCTCGTGTCCGGGCCTTTATTGATGAGGGCAGTTTTCTGCCTGTCCCGGTGTCACACTCTTTAAAAAAAAAAAAAAGGTATCTTCCCCCTCTCTTTTCTATCGCTACTACTTCCAACGCTGCTCTGATGAGTTGGCGAGTTGCATCCCTCCCCCACTGCCGAGGCCGCGTAACACTCGCCAAGTGGCCTCATCTCACAGGTACTGCGTGGAGATTTTTAGCTCGCGACTGCTTCTTCCCAGCTACCTCCAGACTCTGGAACTCTCTTCCTCCTTCTGTCTTTCCCAAGTCTTATGACCTTTCATCCTTCAAAAAGCAGATCTATCGTCATCTCAGGGCCTAGTCCTCCATATATCTGGGTCCTCTGTACTTCGACTATTTTCTGTCCGTCGTTTTCCTTTGTGTGACATTACCTCATCTCTGCATTGTCCTTAACCTTTTTCTTTTCCTTCGTCTTGGTGTTTTCTCGTGCCCGGGCCTTTATTGATGAGGGCAGTTTCTGCCTAGTCCCGGTGTCACACTCATAAAAAAAAAATGTGAAATGATTCTTCAGGGATATTACTCCTAAAGAGCATGTCAGTATTACTATTATTAAAACTACCATTGTAAACAAGATTAGGCCTTGTTTTCGATGAACTCACGAGGGACGTTATTTTTCATAAAAGTAAGTAAATTCAGTTTAGTGTCATCAGCTTATTTAGCATAACGCCTCTTTGTGATAATCCCTTTGTGATAACTGTTATGTTTGTGTAAGACTTATTGCAAACACACAATAGAATGATCTGTCATTCCTAATGCTTATGACTTATCTTAATTAAAAAAGTGGATCTATCGTCATCTCAGGGCCTAATCCTGCCATATATCTAGGTCTTCATTACTTCGACTATCTTTCTGTCTTGTTCTTAAGCTTCTATTTTTTTCCATCTATTTTTTATTTGGTGTCCGAGCCTGATGAGGGCAATTACCTTGCTTTTCCCGGTGTTACACTCATAAAAAAAAAAAAAAAAAAAAAAAAAAAAAAAAATATATATATATATATATATATATATATATATATATATATATATATATATATATATATATATATATATATATATATATATATATATATATATATATATATATATAGTAGTCACCATATAAGTATCATTCATGAGAGGACCGAGGATGAACTTGTATACACAATACAATAATAGATAATGGAAAATACAGATATCATATCGAGAGAGAGAGAGAGAGAGAGAGAGAGAGAGAGAGAGAGAGAGAGAGAGAGAGAGAGAGAGAGAGAGAGAGAGAGAGAGAGAGAGAGAGAGAGAGAGAGAGAGAGAGAGAGAGAGAGAGAGAGAGAGAGCATAATTTCTTCTACAAGATGCAAATATCGCGAGAAAATAAACTTATAAACCTGACTACTTATCATTACCCAGGTGCGCGGATATGGGGACGGGGTGGGGTCCTTTTGTTACTATATGTGAGGGTTGGGGGGAAGGGTATTGATGTTGCTCTCAGGTGCCCAGGAGTCTTGTCTTCCAGCTGGGGGCATGACTAAAGAATATTTGTCGAACCCTGCTGCGAAAGTCCATTACCGCTGCCCCCGCGAATTGACACACTCGACATGCTCTGGATACACATGAACGAGCATGGGGGTTATGTGTACTTTTCCTTCGACATACATACATACATACATACATACATACATACATACATACATACATACATACATACATACGTACGTACGTACGTACGTACGCACGCACGCACGCACGCACGCACACACACACACACACACACACACACACACACACACACACACACATGCATACATACATACATACATACATACATACATACATACATACACGCACGCACGCACGCACACACACATACACGCACGAACGCACGCACGCAAGCACGCACGCACGCACGCACGCACACACGCACGCACGCATGCATGCCATGCCCATCGCTACTACATCGCATACATACATACATACATCACATACATACATACATACATACATACATACACTACATACATACACTACACGACGTTATCTCCAAATGGAGGATTCATGTGTAATTAGCATATGACAAGATGAAATACAGGATGCTACTGCCAAGGTATTAAAGGTAGTTTGCAATAGATGTTGTAGTTGAACCCATCTTTCAACCAGGGTAAAATCAAGAAACCAAGGGGTTCTTTAGTGCATGATTGCTATGGCGTATATGATTACTTTTTAATGTCAGCATTGCCTTGTCTCCTTGGGATAAAGTCTCACAGAATGGTAGAGAATGTAAAGTGACTACCATATGAGCATGAAACTCTAGAAATTAGATCAGAAAGTTTGATTAAATGAAAAAGTTTCTTAATAAAAAAAATAATAATGATAATAATAATAATAATAATAATAATAATAATAATAATAATAATAATAATAATAATAATAATAATAATAATAATAATAATAATAATAATAATCATAATCATAATAATAATAATAATAATAATAATGATAATAATAATAATAATAATAATAATAATAATAATAATAATAATAATAATAATAATAATAATAATAATAATAATAATAATAATAATAATAATAATAACAATAATATTGATAATAATAATAATAATAATAATAATAAAAATGCAGTCGAAAGTGGCTAACCTATCGAACAATCACTTTCCTTTAAATAAAAGATAGGGAAAAATGCAAATGATTAGCCATGCCGCAAATTAGTCGGTCTAGGTAGGGGTGGTTGCTTAAATTTTACCGGTTAGTAGTAGTAGTAATAGTAGTAGTAGTAGTAGTAGTAGTAGTAGTAGTAGTAGTAGTAGTAGTAGTAGTAGTAGTAGTAGTAGTAGTAGTAGTAGTAGTACTAGTAGTCGTTAGTCGTAGTATTAGAAAGTAGAAGTTGGAAAGAAGGATATATGAAGAAGTTTAATAAATTAGAAATGCAGTGGTATTAGTTGCAACAGCATTAGTTGCAGCAGCAGTTACAGCAGCAGCTACAGCAGCAGCAGCAGCAGAAGTAGTAGTAGTAGTAGTAGTAGTAGTAGTAGTAGTAGTAGTAGTAGTAGTAGTAGTAGTAGTAGTAAAAGCAGTGGTAGTAGTAACCCTTTCATACAGTAGTATGTATTATCGCTTAACAACACTGTAAGAATAAAGCACATGTCATGCATCCATTATGACTTTCACAGATGTACGTATTCATGATATATTTTTGGGATTAGGAAAAGAATAACACTTAATTCAGTTATAACCTATTATAATCCAACTCTGGAATAATTTATGCGTTTTATCCGTTGTAATATATTTTCTTGACATAGTGCTTATGCCCTCGCAGGCTGTAGATATATATATCCCACCGAACATAATATTTGTTGTGAGCAACTTATTACTTACATGTGATATAGAAAAGTACAAATATAGATAGAATATATAAAAAACAACGAGTTTGACATATTTCTCACAATTTCCAATTTCTGTTTTTCCAACAAACTGTAAATATATAAGAAACAAATGCATTATTCACTTATTTTCATGTAGGCAAATATATAGGGAAAAAATTAATCTGTTTTTATTGGGCATGAATCAAGAACGAGACACAGTAATAATAGTTTTTGCATATTAAATGTAAATATATTGTGAAAACCATGATTGAAGTGAGGAATTAACCCTATTAGAACTCCACCACCCTATATCCCCCCCTTTCACGAAAACAATAACTAAATATCATGGATTCCTCCCCATTTCTTCCCTAGCGTTTTATTATGACATATTAAGGGCTGGAAAAATGGGGAGTATGGGGCTTCCAAATGCTAGGGATGAGAGAGGGGGAAGTGATGTTTGATAGAGGAAAACTGGTCCTTTTAGTATAAATATTTAAAGGGATTTAATCACCTTGTTTCTTCGTCAGCTATGGTCAGCTGTTTAACACATGTCGTTTTTCACATTCCATTTTCACTCTTTGCTGTAATTGTACTTTAAATTTTCCAATAACTTTTATCAATACTCTCAAAGCGGTTTTGTTATTTGTTACTGTGGGTGGAGTACATTTTTTTTTCCTAAGAGCTCAGAATGGACCTTTTTTCCCATTAATTAAGCCCTAAGTTATTATTGTCCATTAATATCTTGTTCTAAGCTTGACTGCAATAATGTAAAGTGATGGAGTTGTAAGAGAGGTGAATGAGCGAGTGCGTGGTCGAGGTTTGAGAATGTTAAATGGGGATGATAACGAGTGGGAGCTGAATCAGTTGCTGTTTGCAGATGATACTGTGGTGGTGGCATATTCAGAGGAAAAGCTGTGTCAGTTAGTGTCAGAATTTGGAATGGTGTGTGAGAGAAGGAAGTTGCGAGTGAATGTGGGAAAGAGTAAGGTTATGAGGTGTACAAGAAATGAGGATGGTGCTGGATTGAATGTTATGTTGAATGGAGAGACACTTGAGGAAGTTAATCAGTTTAAGTATTTAGGCTCGGTTATAGCTGCAAATGGTGGCATGGAAGCAGATGTGTGTCACAGAGTGAATGAAGGATGTAAAGTGTTGGGTGCATTGAAAGGAGTGATGAAGAATAGAGGGTTGGTAATGAATGATAAGAAAGTTTTGTATGAGAAAGTGGTTGTGCCAACTGTGATGTATGGATCAGAGTTATGGGGTATGAAAGTAAGTGAGAGACGGAAACTAAATGTGTTTGAGTTGAAATGCCTGGGGAGTATGATTGGTGTATCTCGATTGGATAGGGTTAGGAATGAAGTGGTGAGAGCAAGAACGGGTGTGAGGAGAGAAATTGCAGCCAGAGTAGATATGAATGTTCTGAGATGGTTTGGCCATGTGGAAAGGGTGGGTGATGAAAGGCTGCTGAAAAAGGTGATGAATGCGAGAGTTGATGAGAGAAATGGATGGAGTAAGGAGAGCCCTGAATGATAGGAGGATGGATGTGAGGGAAGCAAGCGAGCGTGCTAGGAATAGGAATGAGTGGCGAGCGATTGTGACGCAGCTCTGATGGGCATATGCTGTTACCGCGGGGCTGCATCTTACAGAGGTAGCCCTGTGGTAGGGGCAGTAGGAGGAGCTGGCAGTTGTGAAGCGACACAGGTTGTGGAAGAGCCGGGAGGATGGGCTGTGGCACTCCAACTGTGCCATCTGAACGGTCGCTAGCTCCCTCGTCATTGCCCATAGAGCAAAGTATTCCCCTTATTGTTTTCCTTTCTTGATGTCGGCTACCCCCAATTAAAAGGGGAAACAGCCAAGGTAGATAGAATATAGATAGTATTCACTGAGGCGGCTGAATTGACAAGGGCCAACCGATGGATATCGAAGCTGTTCTATCCAGCAACTATTTTTTTCTTCGTTACTTCCTCAGTCCATTCTTTCATTACTTCCTCAGTCCATTCTTTCATTCCCCTACTTTCTCACCAGACATCACATACTATTTCCTCATTACTGACACCATTTCCTTAACTCCTCATCACCGACAGCGATCTGCTATCTCCTCATAACTGACCTAATTTTCCTATCACTCCAACGCTGACATCACTTCCTTACTTCTCCAACATTGACAACACTACTACTATCCCCAACCTCCGATTTTACCTTAGACTACCTCTCATGGTTATCGTATCGCTCCCCTCCTACCACCGACATCTCTTCAAACCTCTCCAACACTAACAGCACATCCTTACCATCAACAACACATTGATTCAACTCTATTGCCCCTATTTCCATTAGTCACCGACTACGCTCTATTTCCCCTATTTCCATTAGTCACCGACTTCATTTTTAAACCTCCACATTCAGTTTCACTTCCCTTCCACTCATACCACCACCCAAACTACCTCATTTACCTATACCATCCTCCACCACTATTCATTTTCACTTCTCCTTCCACCCCACCCCACCTCTATCACTCCCCTACCACCCCTCATCATTCAGTATTACTCCTTTTCCAACCAAATTCACCACTGTTACTCCTTTAATAACGTCTTCAACAGTGACAGCACCTCCCTCTCCACATCCTCAAACCATTTCATCTCATTTACTCCCTCGCTACTTTATTCACATCTGTAGTATGTCATCTCCTTTCATTTCTCCACCATTTCCTCAATCCCCCGACAAACCCTTGCCGCCCTCTACCATGACGAAATAATGTTTGTTGAACCCTGCTGTGAAAGTTCATTAACGCCCTCGAAGCAATGTTCTTGATAGTGCCATTTGCATGACATTCGATTCTGATTCTAATTTTTTATTGCCGTTAAGTCGATTTTCGCAATTCTTGACATTCCTTACGGTAATTTTTTTTCTGTTATATTTTCTTAGTTGGTTTCCCTCTTTTTCAATAAGTTTGAGTGTATTTTGATAAATCTTATTCTTTATGTGCATTTTACAGTTCTTGAAATTGTTTACTGCGGTTTGCAATACTTGATATTCCTTAAGATTATATTTACAATATGTACAATATTTTGCAATTCTAATATTCTTTAGGGTTAATTTTTCCAAGTTCAATTTATTCTTTTCGTCTAAATTCGCAATATCAGAATTCTTTAAGGATATTAGAAAAATAGAATATTAAAATTCTTTACGGGGATGTTCCATTCTTAATAGTCTTTTTGCTGAGTTTTTGCAATTCGCAATATTCGACACAGTGATTTTTTTTGTATTTCTTGATATCCTTTACTTTCATTATTGCATTCATTGATGTTCTTTACATTCTTTTTTTATTTTTTATTTTTTTTAAATTTTAATATCATGTATTTTATTCTCATGGTTTGAAGTGCTATGGGGAATGAGGCCAGTGATTGAGCAGTGTTGTTGCGGGGATTATGTAAGAGGAAAGTTGGGGTATAAGTGAAGAAGTGAGGGGAAGGGCGTTAGACATGAGTGACTGAAGGAAGGTATTGGTACAGAGTAGGTATTAGCGTGGCAGTGTAAAAGAGAAGGGACTATGGGGATGGTTGGGGACTGAGTTGGGGTATGTGAATGATAAGAGTGTTCGTGGGGCAATGTAGGGGAGGGGGGGACTATAGAGAGAATGGAGATTTGAGTTGGAGATTGTAAAGAAAAGGGTATGAATGATAATAATAATAATAATAATAATAAGCCTTTATTTCCAAAGTACATTGGGTATTCAAATAAGATACATATATATTCCAGATAGACATCTGTGGTGTACGATATAGACATACTAAAACAAACAGATCATAAAGATGAGTGTACCATTAAAAATTACAAGTAAAATCTTCCTTTAAGAGTAACTTCTTAAGATTATATTTAAAAGTATACACTGAACCAGCATTTTTTAGTTCTCTGGGAAGCTGATTATATAAATGAGGTCCACGAATGTTTATATCTCTTGAGCCAATATCAGTTTTAGACCTTCGTACTAATAAATCTTCCCCTTGACGGGTAGTTAACCCGGTAACTGAGCTTACTGTAGAAAAATTATACAAGCAATCAGGAAGATTGTTTCTTAGTATATTAAAAACAAAGGTACATATATCAAAAACATATTTATCTCTAATCTTTTTCCATTCTAGATCTTTTAAAACAGGAGAGATGTGCTCGTATTTTCTTACATTGCCAACAGCCACTCGTGCTGCATGAGTGGAGTGAGTGTATGAGTGGAGTGTCTGTAGTGAAGGTAGGGAACTGAATTGGAGATTGTAAAAGGAGAGGGTATTAATGGAGCAGTGAAGGAGAGGGACTGGAGATTATAAAAGAGGAGAATATTGGAGGGGAAGTGTAGCAGAGGAGGAGTGGCATTGGGGGATCCGTAGGATAGACTTGGAGAATGTAAAAGAAAAGGATATTTGTATGTCAGTGAAGGAACAGGATTGGCCATGATGAAGGAGAGATTGGGTGTAAAAGAGGAGGATATTAGTGGGATGTTATAAGAGAGGGAGGAGTTATGGGGAGTGTGTAGGGAGTTCTAAAGAGGAGCGTATTTGAGTTGGGGATTGTTGGAGTGAAGGAAGGCCATCTTGGTGTAGGTGAAGTTAAGGGAGAGGTATTTTATATAATTAGATGAAACAATTACGATAGGACATACGCACGCTGGCACTTCTTTATTTGCGTATGCAATATTAGTGTCACTCATAAGAAGTACACAAAATAATGTGGCATTAAGAATGCTCTGACAATAATATTAGTTTTATATGTTCACTCATTTGCGTTCAAAGTTAAAGTCAGTCGATGATCAAGCACACAACAAATATTTACATGTTTAATACAAGACACATTTGTCAGAATCACAGAAAACATTGGAAAGGTCAAAGAACACAAGCCAGGTGGTCTGAAGTCCACCATATTAATACATTGTGTGACGTAGTGCACTGAATAATTACTTTTTCTTCTGCTACGTAACACACATTTGGATTAGTCAGGATGCACTGTTTCTGTTTTTTTTTTCTCTCTTCTTTTATAGTAAACCTTCCATGTTTTTCTATAACCAAGGCTTTTGTGTGTATCTAGTCTGTCACAGTCACCAGTTGTCATTTTTCCTGTGACATACTTGTAAGATAACCTGCATATACGTATAAAGTATATATATATATATATATATATATATATATATATATATATATATATATATATATATATATATATATATATATGCACACACACACGCGCGCGCATTTATATTTGTATAATACACATACACATACACATGCACACACACACATAAAACACACACACACACACACACACACACACACACACACACACACACACCGCCAATTGGAAAGAGTGACCACTGTGTGTTGTTGATGGAGTATATCATTGAAGATATTCTTCCTGAGAGTAGAGGCACTGAGGACATGAGGAGGAACTATCCGAAAGGAGATTACATCAAAATGAATGAGCTTTTTGCAGTTATTGACTGGAGAACCTTATTTTACAACAAATCTGTATAAGAAATGTATGACATCTTTTGTGAGAAATATGGGAAGATAGTAGATTGCTGCATACCTGTCACCAAAGTAGGTGTAATTCATGCCAGAGAGAAATGGTTCGATAATGGGTGTAAAAGAGCTAAGGAGTGGAGAGACAAATGCTGGAAAAGGTATAGGAGGAGAAAAAACATAAATGCCTGGCAAACCTACAAAAGAGCAAGAAATGACTACCTAAGTAAAAGGAGAGAGGCAGAGAGAGACTATGAGAGGGACATCACCAGGAAGGCTAAAGAAAATCCCAAGCTTTTCCACAGCTTTATCAGAGGAAAACTGAAGGTAAAAGAACAGGTTTTAAGGCTAAAGAGAGCGGATGGAAGCATCACTGAGACGGATGAAGAGATCTGCAAAGAATTGAACAAGGAGTTTCAGTCAGTATTTACAGTAGAAAATACCCCACCCCCTCAGATTGCAGTGATAGAAGCTCAAGGGCCGGTATTAGAGAACATCAACCTTACAGCCACAGAGGTATGCAAAGCGCTGATGGATTTAGATGTTCATAAAGCTACAGGTCCTGATGACATATCCCCTCATGTGCTTAAAAAGTGCGCAAACACAATATCAGTGGCACTAAGTATCATATTTAAGGAGTCACTGGAGTCGGGGGAGATTCCAAGATGCTGGAAACAAGCAAATGTGATACCTATCTTCAAAAAGGGAAGGAGGGATACGGCTCTGAACTATAGACCAGTTTCCTTGACCAGCATAGTTTGCAAAGTTATGGAGAAACTACTAAGGAAACATATCTCTCTTCACTTGGAATCCTTCAACTTTTTGTCAGTGAGGCAACATGGCTTCAGAGAAGGTAGATCAACAGTAACAAACTTATTAGAATTTTATGATGAGGTAAGCCAAATCTTACAGGAAAGAGAGGGCTGGGCAGATTGCATATTCCTAGACTTCCAGAAAGCGTTTGACACTGTTCCACATAGGAGACTTATTAGGAAGCTGCACTCAATGGCTAGAATAGGTGGAAATGTTTTGGAATGGATAAAAACTTACTTAGAAGGAAGGGAACAGAGGGTTAGAGTAAGACACTCAGTGTCTGAATGGAGAAGAGTTAGTAGTGGAGTTCCACAGGGTTCAGTTTTAGGGCCACTTTTGTTCCTTGTATATGTAAATGACCTACCAGAGTCTGTAAATTCATTCATGAATATGTTTGCAGATGATGCAAAGATTGTGAAGAAAGTAAAAAACGAGAACAATGGTAGAGAACTTCAGGAGGATCTAAATAATCTGCATGAGTGGTCAGAAAAGTGGCTAATGAAATTCAATACTTCAAAATGTAAGGTAATGAGAATGGGTACAAGTGCAAGAAGGCCCAAGCTTGACTACTCGGTGGCTGGAGTACAACTTCAAGAGACAGAAAATGAGAGAGATCTAGGAGTAAACATACTGGCAGATTTGTCTCCAGAAATACATATAAATGGCATAGTAAGGGCAGCATATGCATTCTTATCAAATGTAAGGGTAGCCTTCAGGCACATGGACAAGGAAATGTTCAGAAATATTTATGTAACCTATGTGAGGCCAAAACTCGAATATGCAGCCCCCTTTTGGAATCCGCACTTGAAAAAGCACATAGCTAAGCTTGAAAAAGTTCAAAGACATGCCACGAAACTGGTGCCAGAAATACGCAATCTCAGTTATGATGAGAGGCTGAGGGAATTAGACTTACCATCACTCAAAGCTAGAAGAGTGAGGGGGGATATGGTGACAGTCTTTAAATTCCTTCATGGTTATGATAGAGTGGATAGGGATCGATATTTTGATATGGCTGGCTCTAGAACTAGAGGTCATAGTTTGAAGCTTCGTAAGAAAACTTCTTTGCAGGATGTAAGGAAATACTTTTTCAGTGTAAGAGTAGTTGATAATTGGAATTGGCTAAGCGAGGAGGTAGTTAATGCTATCTCAATCCATAGTTTTAAGGACAGGTATGATAAGTATCACTAAGTATAAAATGGAACCGATGAGGAGACGGGAAGATACGAGCTTTGGGCTCTTTCCCGTAAACACGATTAGGTAATCACACACACATATACATACATATACCTTGGCTGTTTCCTCCTTTAATTGGGGGGTAGCCGACATCAAGAAAGGAAAACAAATAGGGGGATTACTTTGCTCTATGGGCAATGACGAGGGAGCTAGCGACCGTTCAGATGGCACTGCTGGAGTGCCACAGCCCATCCTCCCGGCTCTTCCACAACCTGTGTCGCTTCACAACTGCCAGCTCCTCCTACTGCCCCTACCACAGGGCTATCTCTGTAAGATGCAGCCCCGTGGTAACAGCAGATGCCCATCAGAGCCGCGTCACAATTGCTCGCCACTCATTCCTATTCCTAGCATGCTCGCTTGCTTCTCTCACATCCATCCTCCTATCATACAGGGCTCTCCTTACTCCATCCATCCATCCAAACCTAGGCCTCCCTCTAGCATTTCTCCCATCAACTCTCGCATTCATCACCTTTTTCAGCAGCCTTTCATCATCTATCCTTTCCATATGGCCAAACCATCTCAGAACATTCATATCTACTCTGGCTGCAATTTCTCTCCTCACACCTGTTCTTGCTCTCACCACTTCATTCCTTATCCTATCCAATAGAGATACACCAATCATACTCCTCAGGCATTTCATCTCAAACACATTTAGTTTCCGTCTCTCACTTACTTTCATACCCCATAACTCTGATCCATACATCACAGTTGGCACAACCACTTTCTCATACAAAACTTTCTTAACATTCATTTCCAACCCTCTATTCTTCATCACTCCTTTCAATGCACCCAACACTTTACATCCTTCATTCACTCTGTGACACACATCTGCTTCCACGCCACCATTTGCAGCTATAACTGAGCCTAAATACTTAAACTGATTAACCTCCTCAAGTGTCTCTCCATTCAACATAACATTCAATCCAGCACCATCCTCATTTCTTGTACACCTCATAACCTTACTCTTTCCCACATTCACTCACAGCTTCCTTCTCTCACACACCATTCCAGA
>JAXCGZ010000894.1:0-7500 GCA_037179515.1 Halocaridina rubra
CATATGTGAAAACATGAATAATTTTTTTACCCCGACCGGGACTCGAACCTAGGACTTAAGATTACTAAGTCAAGGCGCTACCACTACACCACAGAAGGTTAAAAGGAATCCAACCTTATAGCTTATATCTGCTATACTTAGGAATGAACGCATTCTAACTGAATGCCACTATGTTCATATTACAGATTCCCCAACCTCACTCGTGGCTTCATTTTAGCATTTAATTCAATTCCCAATCTCATTCGGGCATGAAATATCAAATAAGCACATTACATATGTGAAAACATGAATAATTTTTTTACCCCGACCGGGACTCGAACCTAGGACTTATGATTACTAAGTCAAGGCGCTACCACTACACCACAGAAGGTTAAAAGGAATCCAACCTTATAGCTTATATCTGCTATACTTAGGAATGAACGCATTCTAACTGAATGCCACTATGTTCATATTACAGATTCCCCAACCTCACTCGTGGCTTCATTTTAGCATTTAATTCAATTCCCAATCTCATTCGGGCATGAAATATCAAATAAGCACATTACATATGTGAAAACACGAATAATTTTTTTACCCCGACCGGGACTCGAACCTAGGACTTATGATTACTAAGTCAAGGCGCTACCACTACACCACAGAAGGTTAAAAGGAATCCAACCTTATAGCTTATATCTGCTATACTTAGGAATGAACGCATTCTAACTGAATGCCACTATGTTCATATTACAGATTCCCCAACCTCACTCGTGGCATCATTTTAGCATTTAATTCAATTCCCAATCTCATTCGGGCATGAAATATCAAATAAGCACATTACATATGTGAAAACATGAATAATTTTTTTTTTACCCCGACCGGGACTCGAACCTAGGACTTATGATTACTAAGTCAAGGCGCTACCACTACACCACAGAAGGTTAAAAGGAATCCAACCTTATAGCTTATATCTGCTATACTTAGGAATGAACGCATTCTAACTGAATGCCACTATGTTCATATTACAGATTCCCCAACCTCACTCGTGGCATCATTTTAGCATTTAATTCAATTCCCAATCTCATTCGGGCATGAAATATCAAATAAGCACATTACATATGTGAAAACATGAATAATTTTTTTTTTTACCCCGACCGGGACTCGAACCTAGGACTTATGATTACTAAGTCAAGGCGCTACCACTACACCACAGAAGGTTAAAAGGAATCCAACCTTATAGCTTATATCTGCTATACTTAGGAATGAACGCATTCTAACTGAATGCCACTATGTTCATATTACAGATTCCCCAACCTCACTCGTGGCTTCATTTTAGCATTTAATTCAATTCCCAATCTCATTCGGGCATGAAATATCAAATAAGCACATTACATATGTGAAAACATGAATAATTTTTTTTTTACCCCGACCGGGACTCGAACCTAGGACTTATGATTACTAAGTCAAGGCGCTACCACTACACCACAGAAGGTTAAAAGGAATCCAACCTTATAGCTTATATCTGCTATACTTAGGAATTAACGCATTCTAACTGAATGCCACTATGTTCATATTACAGATTCCCCAACCTCACTCGTGGCTTCATTTTAGCATTTAATTCAATTCCCAATCTCATTCGGGCATGAAATATCAAATAAGCACATTACATATGTGAAAACATGAATAATTTTTTTACCCCGACCGGGACTCGAACCTATGTAATGTGCTTATTTGATATTTCATGCCCGAATGAGATTGGGAATTGAATTAAATGCTAAAATGAAGCCACGAGTGAGGTTGGGGAATCTGTAATATGAACATAGTGGCATTCAGTTAGAATGCGTTCATTCCTAAGTATAGCAGATATAAGCTATAAGGTTGGATTCCTTTTAACCTTCTGTGGTGTAGTGGTAGCGCCTTGACTTAGTAATCATAAGTCCTAGGTTCGAGTCCCGGTCGGGGTAAAAAAATTATTCATGTTTTCACATATGTAATGTGCTTATTTGATATTTCATGCCCGAATGAGATTGGGAATTGAATTAAATGCTAAAATGAAGCCACGAGTGAGGTTGGGGAATCTGTAATATGAACATAGTGGCATTCAGTTAGAATGCGTTCATTCCTAAGTATAGCAGATATAAGCTATAAGGTTGGATTCCTTTTAACCTTCTGTGGTGTAGTGGTAGCGCCTTGACTTAGTAATCATAAGTCCTAGGTTCGAGTCCCGGTCGGGGTAAAAAAATTATTCATGTTTTCACATATGTAATGTGCTTATTTGATATTTCATGCCCGAATGAGATTGGGAATTGAATTAAATGCTAAAATGAAGCCACGAGTGAGGTTGGGGAATCTGTAATATGAACATAGTGGCATTCAGTTAGAATGCGTTCATTCCTAAGTATAGCAGATATAAGCTATAAGGTTTTATTCCTTTTAACCTTCTGTGGTGTAGTGGTAGCGCCTTGACTTAGTAATCATAAGTCCTAGGTTCGAGTCCCGGTCGGGGTAAAAAAATTATTCATGTTTTCACATATGTAATGTGCTTATTTGATATTTCATGCCCGAATGAGATTGGGAATTGAATTAAATGCTAAAATGAAGCCACGAGTGAGGTTGGGGAATCTGTAATATGAACATAGTGGCATTCAGTTAGAATGCGTTCATTCCTAAGTATAGCAGATATAAGCTATAAGGTTGGATTCCTTTTAACCTTCTGTGGTGTAGTGGTAGCGCCTTGACTTAGTAATCATAAGTCCTAGGTTCGAGTCCCGGTCGGGGTAAAAAAATTATTCATGTTTTCACATATGTAATGTGCTTATTCGATATATATATATATATATATATATATATATATATATATATATATATATATATATATATATATATATATATATATATATATATATATATATATATATATATACTCACAAAAATCCAAGAATTTTATTATGCTAGTTGTGCTTACATCACGATTTTTTAACTCTATCAAAAGACAAAATTCTATCTCTGGATATGTTATCCTATTCTTGAATTGATGAAATCTTCCTTACAATTCCTCTGGAATTTCAGCGCTGTGTTGCGATTCATGAATGAGACAAATCAGAAGCGACACAATTCAGTAAAAAAAGAGTCGAGTCAGCACTTACACAAAGCCAAAAATTCCGAGGTTGGTTTTATGTTTATCAAAATATTCTGGTTTTCTTCTTTTCTGAGCTGTGTCATTTTGATACCATCGATTTATGAGACACCTTGCAACGTTGATGTCTTGTTTTAAACGAATTATTAGAAAGATGTAATCAGAGCAAGAAAAGGGTAGCGGAAATAGACATAATATTGTCTTATTTTTTGCAGTCTAAAATGGTAGGAAAAGCCCATTAAATAAAACAACGAATATATATATATATATATATATATATATATATATATATATATATATATATATATATATATATATATATATATATATATATATATATAGTACTTATTAATTTCGTGATCTAAACTGGCCACCTTCTCAAAGTACTTTGAGAAGGTGGCCAGTTTAGGTCGTGAAATTAATAAGTACTTTATATATATATATATATATATATATATATATATATATATATATATATATATATATATATATATATATATATATATATATATATATATATATGTATATATATATATATATATATATATATATATATATATATATATATATATATATATATATATATATATATATATTATGACAGCATATATGTAAAGATCAGTCGTTCATTAAAGTGTTTGCCCTCCCTCTCTTCCGTGATAAATTTAGCTTCAGTATTCTCTCTCTCTCTCTCTCTCTCTCTCTCTCTCTCTCTCTCTCTCTCTCTCTCTCTCTCTCTCTCTCTCTCTCTCTCTCTCTATCTATCTATCTATCTCTCTCTCTCTCTCTCTCTCTCTCTCTCTCTCTCTCTCTCTCTCTCTCTCTCTCTCTCTCTAGTACAGTGGTAACGCGCTGGCTTCGCAATCACGAGGTCGAAAGATCGGTCCCCGTCCAAGACCGAGAGTTTAAGCTGTTTACTGGCAGGAACTGCTGTGGGTGGACATCACAGTGGGGGGTTGGGGCTTGTCCTGGCTGACGAATACCCATTGTAAAATGGAAATAAAGTTTATTATTATTATTATTATTACTCTCTCTCTCTCTCGTCAATGTAGATTCAACCATCACTCATTTCGGATTAATATCCGAACGAAAATAACCTCTGTAATTATTCTCCAATAATATAATCTCATAAATATCTTAAGATTTTTTTTTTAATTTCGTATTATCTGATACTCATTATACCTTTTGTCGAGAAGGTTATTTCAATATCAAAATTTATACTTGGGGAAAATGGATTTATGAAGGAAAATCTTTACAAGATTTTCTGAGTATGTCTCCTCAGTAGATTTCTTTTTCTTATAATGTATTCATAGCCATGTAATTGATCCTTTCTAGTGAGTGTATTAATAGATTTCTAGAGAAGTAGAGAAAAAATTAATATTTGTCAGCGTCGATCTCTTTCACACATGTTTCATCTAAAAGTGATAAGGAGAATATAGTCCAAAAGGGAAGCAATTCAAGCATAATGTTCCCATTCCTTGGGACTATCATGCAAACACACTCTTTATACATGTGTTAAGGGGGGTTTACACGGTCAAACGGTTCGTCGAACGCGGTTCGACAGTCAAGTGTTTGAAGTGATGTTCGAACGTGTGAACGGGGTATTTGGTTGTCGAACACGGAACGTGTTCGACAACCAAATACACCGTTCACACGTTCGAACATCACTTCAAATACTTGACTGTCGAACCGCGTTCGACGAGCCGTTTGACCGTGTAAACCCCCCTTAACACATGTATAAAGCGTGTGCTTGCACGATAGTCCCAAGGAGTGGGAACATTATGCTTAAATTATTTATACATGTGTTAAAAGGAGCTTCTTATGCACATCGATCTCGCAAAGATAGAAGAAATTGTAAGCATACGCACAGAAAAATGCAAGTGAAAATGTATCCTACACTTGAAGAATCTTGGCTAATATGAAAAATGGAAAACTTAAGGCTCATTCACACATATCAGTGATATGTCTGTGCAGCGTCCGTTCAGTGTCAGTGAAAAAAAAAGTATCGTTTCTTTGAATTCGGCTGACGCATTTACACATGTCCGGTTTAGTACCGTGTTTTGTTTCTCAGTGTCGGTTACATCTCCGTGCCGTGAAGTTGAATTTCGTCGCCACCACCGATATTTTTATTTTTTATTTTTCACGCTTGAAGTCGGACGATGAGTGTTGTTGTGAGTTTGTCAACAACATTAATGAATGAATGATGATGAACTACTTATATTGAATTGTTATGGGTGTATATTGCTGCATCAGGTGTGTCACTACGGATATCTGTGAGTAGACGTCTCTGAAGCGTCACGGATTTCACTAACACTGAACTGACACGGCACTGATACACCACTGATATTTGTGAATCGACCCTGATGGGCCGTGGCATCTCAGCTAGAAAGTGAAATAGCTCCAAGGCGACGTTTTCACAACAGGACGATGAAGCAGTAGCTCGACTATCAGACGAGCAAGTTCTATGAATGCTTGACGAGGTCGTCGCAGCAAGCAATGTAATAAGATTGGAAGTTGTCTTCTGCAAGCAGTGTAATCGGGGAACATGGTGACTATGGCAGACAGTTTGGTGATATAAGGAGATGGCTACAGCAGGTAATTTAATCGCTTGACAAAGTGGCTTGAGCAGACAGTATGAATTTATGGCAAGCTGACTGCAACAGACTGATTGAACGATAAGTTGGTTGCGTCTGGTAAGAAGACTACCTGAGTCGGTGGCTACAGTATATAATGTGTTAAGATGAAAATATGATTGTGGAAGTATCTTTAATTGGGCAAATAATGTTGTAAGACGGGTGGACAAAATAAATAGACGACATGCCTTTTGTAAGTAGGTGATGAACAACATTTGCAGTATTATGATGTCAGAAAAAGACTATGAATATAAAACGGAATGACTCCATTCTTTCAATGCATCTTGTCTTATCCAGTTGTTTAGACTGTCTGTGTCTGACTGTCCCCAAAAATCTCCTATCTGTTGGGTCTTCGATGAGTTCTGAGAGAATATTTGTTCCAACGTACAATTTTGGCAACGTCCAACTAGATAGTCTTCAAAGTTGATTGCTAATCTGGGCGAGGGAAAGCTATTATGGTAAATTTATAGCACTGGGTTGGATGAAAGTCTAATTCTAAAACTTGGCCTGATTTTTAACTGCCTTTTATGATTCTGAATTTCATTCCAAATTAGATTACTTTTTTAAGAGAGAGAGAGAGAGAGAGAGGAGAGAGAGAGAGAGAGAGAGAGAGAGAGAGAGAGAGAGAGAGAGAGAGAGAGAGAGAGGAGAGAGAGAGAGAGAGAGAGAGAGAGAGAGAGAGAGAGAGGTGAAATATTTCTCTTTTCTCCCTATCTATACATCTATCTATCTGCCTGTCAGTTTGTCTATCTAATTATCTATGTCTGTCTGTCTCTCTGTCTATCTATCTATCTATGTCTCTGTATGTGTAATTATCTATATAGTTATCTCTCTATCTATCCATCTATTGATCTAATTTGAATTTTTCACATATAGATTGGTAAATAACCTTTAGTTAGTTGGTATAATAACAGTGAGTAATAGTACAATACAATTTATTTCAATAAATTATTGCTGAACAAATAGGAAGGCTATCACCCCCTGTATTTTTAGCGTGGAAACCTCGTTCGTCCCTGCAATCTTGAGTGGCGTGATCGGCGCAAGGACTCGACAGGATCAGAATGAAACTCAGAATCCTCAAACATATATTTCAGATGCAGCTGAGGTCCGGTATATATTCAGGCCATTTAGTTCATCAGATTTGGCAATGAATTTTTGCTTTCCTGGGATTTATTTTTTATTTGTTTATTTATTTATTTATTTTTCTACGCAGTCATCTGACGCTCAAGTTGGCCCATATTTTTTTGCAAGCCACGTCTGGATAATGAAGGTCGCTCCAGCTTCCATGGTCCTACGTTATGTATTTGCTCGGATCCCGTCTCCATCACTAACAGCTCTACTGTCTCCGATTTTTGAAGCCGTAGACGGAAGCCAAAAAGAAATCTACATCTAGAAAACAATGTAGAAAATTTTTTGGAAATAGCAAAAATGTATCTGTGCACAGCTTTCTTCCAAGCAAGTCATTATTTACCATGCTGTATCATGTTCATCAGTTCACTTAGATATAGAGTGTACTTATTAACTTCAGATTCTCTATAACATTTGATTATAAATTTTATTTTATTTGTAAAAATATTTTTCTTGGCCCAATTTTTTACCTCTACTTTCTTTGACAGCTTTCACTTCGTTGTTATGTATTTACTTATTTTAAATTTTGCGTGCCATTGATTATTTTTCGGGCGTAATGAAGTATAGCATAACATCCAGTAAAATCTCTTAGTTTCATAAATAAATAAATAAATAAATAAATATTTA
>JAXCGZ010000894.1:17500-27500 GCA_037179515.1 Halocaridina rubra
GAGTTTTATGAGTATATTTTTTCTCACTAGGAGTTATTGCAACTTACAGTTGCCGGACTTTAAGTTAATTGGATAAATCTGGTCAAGAGAGGACCGCTCTGGAGAATTTATGCCTCTGAGTGGGAGGCGGAAAGTCTAGCACTAAAACTTAAATGAAATTCTCAGCTGCCTTTTACGATTCAGAACTTCATCTCAAATTGGATTACCTTCGAAGACAAGAAGCAAACTGAAAACCGAGATATGATCTCTCTCTCTCTCTCTCTCTCTCTCTCTCTCTCTCTCTCTCTCTCTCTCTCTCTCTCTCTCTCTCTCTCTCTCTCTCTCTCTCTCTCTCTCTCTCTCTCTCTCTCATGAATCTACCATCTCATTGTATTTTAACACAATTTTTTCAAGAAACTTTATATATATATATATATATATATATATATATATATATATATATATATATATATATATATATATATATATATATATATATATATGTATATATATATATATACTTCTATATTATTTGGCATCATATAATATGTAATGTTCAGTTTTATTTTATATTTGTCATTCATCCTTACTTTCCTCGCTCCCTATTCTTGTCTTCACTATCCTTTATTTTTTTAGCGTTGCTGTGCAACATTTGTTTATTTGTGGATTTATTTTTAATTTTGTGTTTTGTTATGAATTCCTTGAATGCTTCTCATTCATCTTTTGGATAATGAAAAATACCATTTCATCTCACAAAACTTCTCACACGACATTTTACTTTTCCGGAGTTTCTTATGTATTTATGTATGTATGTATGTACGTATGTATGTATGTATGTGAGTGTACGTATGTATGTATCCATTTATATGCGCATGCGCACACACACATACATACATACACACACACGCACTTATATATATATATATATATATATATATATATATATATATATATATATATATATATATATATATATTTATATATATATATATATATATATATATATATATATATATATATATATATATATATATATATATATATATATATGAATCTTTTTTACCCCGACCGGGACTCGAACCTGGGACACAATTACTGTGCCAAGGTCGTGGTAAAAAAGATTAATGATTCACATATGGTAATGTGGTTAATTGATATATAAATAGATAGATAGATAGATAGATATATGGGGGCCATAGTAGCTAAGTGGTTGAGCGTCCGAGTCAGGAAGTGACAACCCTGACTAACGTTGACTCGATCCCACCACAGGGCTTTAGGAAGGAAATACTGGGAACATTAGGAAGGAAATCAAGCCTTATTGCCCTAGCTCAAGCTTGCCTGTGTCTATATGTTTTGTGTGTCTGTGTATGTGTGTGTGTGTATGTGTGTGTGTGTGTGTGTTTGTGTCTGTGTCTGTGTATGTGTGTGTGTTTAAGGTTAAAGCAAATTCCATTCTTACAAAGAAAATCTCTTATTTTATCATCATAATCCATGTTACTTTGTTATGCATTGCACTACATTTCTGAAAGCCTTAAGTCGTTATTTTCTTTTTCTGAGATACTTGTATCCATTACTATATAATGTTCTGCTACACTTTCATTTTTTGGGAAGGGGAGCGAGAGAAGGAGAGGAACTTTCTTTATGAATAGATGTCATAAACACTTTGCCTTTATTTGTAGAGGTCATGCGCTTCCTACAATTAATTGGAAATGTCATGCACTCCCTGTAGTTAAGGAGAGAGTTCTTGCATTCCTGTGATTAATCGGAAAATTCAAGCACTTCCTGCAGTTTATCAGGCACCATGCACTCCAGAAACTCATTGGAGAGTTCATGCACCTACCGCAGTTGATCATTGAGATCATGCACTTCCGGTAATCAATCTGATAGGTCAGTGCACTTCCAGCAGTTAATCGAAGAAGTCATGCATTTGTGGTGGTTAATTGGAGAGGTCATACAGTCCCTGCAAAGTTACTGCAGTTAAGCAGAGAAGTCCAACACTTTCTGCAATTAATTGTACAGGACAATATATGTGAGAGGTCATGGAGTCCTTGCACTTAATTGGAGAGGTCATTCATTCCCGAGAATTAATTAAAGAAGTCATGCATTCACTAGGTTAATAGCGTTATAATGACGCTTAATTATTTTAGCCTTTTTTCATTATTGTTTTATGTCTTTATTCGTATTTTTATTGCTTTATCAATGCTTCCTTTTCGTTAGTTGTCTATTTATATGTTCATAATTATAGGAATCAGTTTGCTTTGATGCATAGGTTGGCCCATGGCACAGCCGCCCATTGCGATACTGCAGCTGAGGGTCTTTTGGACTTAAACAGGACTGCTCAGGGCTGTTCGATGTCAATTCTTCCTTCAGTTACGGCTCTTTTTCTATGCCTACATCAAAACCGAATATTCTTGGATATTCGTTACACATCTCTTGTTAGCCTTTCACATCTGACAAATCACTACACTGTTTCTCTTTAGTTTATGTTTTCTTCATGCCCAGGCCCGATGAGGGCTCTTTATTTTATTTTTTGTGGCCCGTCCAGGTTTCATAATCATAAAAGAAAAAAAAGAGAAAAGAATATGTTAATTAATTATGAACTTGACTGGATTTTCGTTAAGCATCCTTTGCATAATAATAATAATAATAATAATAATAATAATAATAATAATAATACTAATAATAATAATAATGATAATAATAATAATAATAATAATAATAATAATAATAATAATAATAATAATAATAATAATAATAATAATAATAATAATAATAATAATAATAATAATAATAATAATGTGATTGACCCAAGCATGATGAAAGAGGACGACTGGTGGGAACCCTACATCACCAAGGTGCTAAGAGGAATGATCGAGGTATGCTTGGATTATGATGAAAGTGTTTGCTTTGACTCTACCACTCCTTACTGGGGGATTGCAGCCATTGTATATGTGATTACCTAATTGTGTTTACGGGAAAGAGCCCAAAGCTCGTATCTTCCCGTTGCCTGATCGGTTCCATTTTATACTTAGTGATACTTATCATACCTGTCCTTAAAACTATGGATTGAGATAGCATTAACTACCTCCTCGCTTAGCGAATTCCAATTATCAACTACTCTTACACTGAAAAAGTATTTCCTTACATCCTGCAAAGAAGTTTTCTTACGAAGCTTCAAACTATGACCTCTAGTTCTAGAGCCAGCCATATCAAAATATCGATCCCTATCCAGTCTATCATAACCATGAAGGAATTTAAAGACTGTCACCATATCCCCCCTCACTCTTCTAGCTTCCAGTGATGGTAAGTCTAATTCCCTCAGCCTCTCATCATAACTGAGATTGCGTATTACTGGCACCAGTTTCGTGGCATGTCTTTGAACTTTTTCAAGCTTAGCTATGTGCTTTTTCAAGTGCGGATTCCAAAAGGGGGCTGCATATTCGAGTTTTGGCCTCACATAGGTTACATAAATATTTCTGAACATTTCCTTGTCCATGTGCCTGAAGGCTACCCTTACATTTGATAAGAATGCATATGCTGCCCTTACTATGCCATTTATATGTATTTCTGGAGACAAATCTGCCAGTATGTTTACTCCTAGATCTCTCTCATTTTCTGTCTCTTGAAGTTGTACTCCAGCCACCGAGTAGTCAAGCTTGGGCCTTCTTGCACTTGTATCCATTCTCATTACCTTACATTTTGAAGTATTGAATTTCATTAGCCACTTTTCTGACCACTCATGCAGATTATTTAGATCCTCCTGAAGTTCTCTACCATTGTTCTCGTTTTTTACTTTCTTCACAATCTTTGCATCATCTGCAAACATATTCATGAATGAATTTACAGACTCTGGTAGGTCATTTACATATACAAGGAACAAAAGTGACCCTAAAGCTGAACCCTGTGGAACTCCACTACTAACTCTTCTCCATTCAGACACTGAGTGTCTTACTCTAACCCTCTGTTCCCTTCCTTCTAAGTAAGTTTTTATCCATTCCAAAACATTTCCACCTATTCTAGCCATTGATTGCAGCTTCCTAATAAGTCTCCCATGTGGAACAGTGTCAAACGCTTTCTGGAAGTCTAGGAATATGCAATCTGCCCAGCCCTCTCTTTCCTGTAAGATTTGGCTTACCTCATCATAAAATTCTAATAAGTTTGTTACTGTTGATCTACCTTCTCTGAAGCCATGTTGCCTCACTGACAAAAAGTTGAAGGATTCCAAGTGAAGAGAGGTATGTTTCCTTAGTAGTTTCTCCATAACTTTGCAAACTATGCTGGTCAAGGAAACTGGTCTATAGTTCAGAGCCGTATCCCTCCTTCCCTTTTTGAAGATAGGTATCACATTTGCTTGTTTCCAGCATGTATTCATTAATGTATGTTTGTATGTATGGATTATTATTATTATTATTATTATTATTATTATTATTATTATTATTATTATTATTATTATTATTATTATTATTATTATTATTATTATTATTATTATGATGATGATGATGATGATGATGCTTATAATTATTATTATTTTTATTATTATTTTTTTTTCATTAAAGGCGATATTCCACTGTAACTGTTTTGAGGGAAGGAAAAAAGATTTAAGGAAAGGAGAATTTGCCCTACTTATCTCTTTATTGTCGGCTCGTATGACTAGCATGAAATTCTGGTACTGCAAAATTGTTGCAATTACATCACCAGAGACAAATACTACTGCTACTACTACTACTTATAATAATAATAATAATAATAATAATAATATATTAATAATAATAATAATAATAATAATAATAATAATAATAATAATAATAGATAATAATAATTGTAATAATAATTATAATAATAGATTTAATTATAATTATTATTATTATTACCTTATTATTATTATGGAAGTAATATATAATAATAATAATAATAATAAATAATAATAATAATAATAATAATAATAATAATAATAATAATAATGTTTTAAATTTAACTTTTTCTATTCTTTACCAAAATCCTGACTCCCTCTTATCGATTCTCAATAATGACCCCCAAAAGCCATTAAGTACGAGACTAGCATTGACCCATCGGGAAAATTTTGCGTTTACAGAAATTGTGATCTGTGGGGCTATTAACTAAAGTATAATAATAATAATAATAATAATAATAATAATAATAATAATTATTATTATTATTATTATTATTATTAATTATTATTATTATTATTATTATTATTATTATTATTATTATTATTATTATTATTATTATTATTATTATTATTATTATTATTATTATTATTATTATTATTACAAGAGTCTTTAATATATATAACCTTAAACTTCTGATATTAGAGAAATACTATGACATCCTTTCGTAACCCACAAAAAAATAATTAATCGTCGAGTTAATGACACAAAAACACGCTACAAGAGAACTAAATTTCAGAATTCAGATTCTTGAAAAAAATAAAAATTACTAAAACCATTTGCAGTGTTCCAATTTGAAAATATTTTAATTCAGATTTCAAGGCTCATATGTTCGTATGAGTTGTAGATATTGTTGGTGTCTTGTGTGTTTTGATGAGCGTAAACTTTGGTGCTCTTAAGGGGGGTTTACACGGTCAAACGGTTCGTCGAACGCGGTTGGACAGACAAGTGTTTGAAGTGATGTTCGAACGTGTGAACGGGGTATTTGGTTGTCGAACACGGAACGTGTTCGACAACCAAATACCCCGTTCACACGTTCGAACATCACCTCAAACACTTGTCTGTCGAACCGCGTTCGACGAACCGTTTGACCGTGTAAACCCCCCTTTACTCTCCCACTAGGCATTGAATGTCAAAGTATGGAAATCGATCATTTGTATCCAGACTAACTTACAGTGAGTAATTGTCACTGTCATATTGGTTTTACTACATGTTACAGAGGAGAAACTTTACCAAGCCTTATACAGATAGGCAAGGAGCTAGGGGGATAAGAGCCTCCACTTTGGATGAATGTTAGATAGAGGATATACAGTACTTTTTACACACACACACACACACACACACACACACACACACACACACACACACACACACACACACACACACACACACACACACACACACACACACACACACACACACACACACACACACACACACACACACAACAGGGCCACGCAACTGCTTCTCTTAAATTTTTACTTGTGTTTTTGAGTGACTAAGTGCTTAGTGGAAAACTTTACCATATTTCCATAAATCTGAAATCCTGCAGAGTATTGTGAGTACAAAACTTATATTTGTTGTATGACGAGACTGTCCAAAATATTAAAGGAAAAAAATTGAGAATATTTTCGTGAGGGGAGAGAGAAGCTGCTGTCCAGTTCTGCCTTGAAGGAAATGTAGAAGAGTTGCCAAAGGTGAAGCCATCACATCACATTACTTAATTTTTGTGTAAACTGGGGAAAGCTCTTAAGCCCTTTACCTGATCCTGTGGTTCCATATATTGTTAAAATCAGTATCCTTCCCATTTATATTAACTTGTTAGTTAGTTTGATACACGAAATAATTGAATAATTTAAAAAAAAAATACCAAATATCCACCTGTCAACAGTACTGAGTTAAGTTGCCAAGTAGTACAGCTGTCTTATTTTCTTCATTTTTTTGCTTTTCTTTTAGCTTTCTCTTTTACTATTTTTTTTATTTTGTATATATATTGAGTTAAATGTAAAGTCTAATCCTGTGATAACATATCTTGGTTAGCAGGTGAGTTTATCAGTTAGGAAGAATATATAGCAGAAACAGGTGGGTGCCTCCTCAGACACAAATTCGAATTTTCCTTCAGGTTTGACTTTTGTTTTGTTGCATTTTTTTCTTTTTCTTTTTATCCTTAAATTACCATGGTCAAGCTTTTAAGTTAAGATGTGTGTTACCAGAAAAGAGATAAATTGAGTCACTAAATAGCACTTATATGGAGATATAAAAATTCTGTGTGAAGCTTAAATAAAAGTTTTTTTCTTTTTTTTCCTCTCTCTTCTTCTTTCTATATTCTGTGAGAGGGAGAACATAAAAATGAGGCCATCTCTGTCCCAAACCTCCCCCATCCATGGGTCGGTAGGAGGGGTAGCCATTAGGAGACTTAAACAGAAAATCAAGAATTTAGAGGCAATGGTAATAAGCCTTGATGAAAAAATTCGGAATATGGATGGAGAAATGAAAGAGAATGAAACACACAGAGAACAAATAAGATCTTTGGAGGAAGCAAATAAAGCACAAGGGCAGGAGAGAAAGGAACTAGAAAAAAGAATAAAGAAGCTGGAAGGGGAAAAGAGTCAACTAGAATCTAGAATTTCTAAACAAGAAGATAAAAACAAACAGCTGAATGACAACCTAAAGGAATTAGATGTTAGTTCACTGCTCTCTTCTGAGAGAGACGAGATTGCTGCTTGGAATGTCCAGATTAAGGAAAACATTGAACAGTTCAGAAAAGAGTTCCAGGAGCTGAATATGGAAAATGATGCCATGAAAACTTCCTTTGCTGATGCACTAAAGGGGAATGTGGCAGTAAGAGAGGCTGTAAAGGTGGTGGCACTGGAAAACATACAAACAGTTGACTATAAAGAGACAGTAATCAAAAAAATGAAAGACGTTGTGATGGAAAGGGCAAACCCACTCATCAGACAGGCACTTGATAAGGAGAAGACAGTGGTAATCTCAGGCATAAGCGAATCCCAGGAGCCAACATGACAGGGGAGACTTGAAGAAAATAAAGCTAGGGTTGTAGACCTGATAAGAAAGCTTGGAGTAGTATGTGGTCCTGAGGATATTGTAAACATACACCAACTAGGTAAATATTTGAGGGAAGGAAAGCCGAGACCAACAAAAGTAACCTTTGAGAGAGGGGAAACATGTAGGGAAATATTGTTGAGAAAAAAAAGTCTGATAGACCTTCAAGAATTCAAAGAAGTGTTCATTAGACGATACAGAACACAGGAAGAGATTGGAAAGATCAAAAACTTGTTGCTAGAGGCAAGAAGGTTAAATGATGAACGAAATGAAGAAGAGAAGAAAAATTTTCATTACAGAGTTCTTCCAGACAAAGGGGAGATAAAGAAGATAATGACAGAAGATCGGGGGATGGGGCCTCATTAAGATTGTTATACACAAATGCTGATGGATTAGCTGGTAAGGCGTAGAATTAAAAGATAGGATTCACAACAGTAAGGCAGATATAGTAGCAATTACAGAGACTAAGTTGAGTGAGGACATAAACAGTGTCACAGTTTTTCCTAAGGGCTTCAGAATACTAAGGGTTGAAAGATCTGAGAGGACTGGTGGAGGGATAGCACTGCTCATAAGTGAAAGGATTCAAGTTGAAGAAATAAACTTGGCTATAGAAAGTGAGTTCAAGGAATTTCTTGTTGCTCGCATAAATACTGGGTCAGAGAGCATTATAATAACTGTTGTATACAACCCACCAAGGAACCAAAATAGGCTTGAAGTTTATGAGGAAAATCATATAGGTACTATTGAAGTCATACACTCAGTTGTTAACATGGCACGGGAAAAAAAAATGTAGGATTTTGATTATGGGAGACTTTAATCATAAAGAGATAGATTGGATAAATCTTGACCCACACAGTGGTGAGGACTCATTCGGGGCAAGATTCCTAGATTGCGTACAAGGGAAGTTCCTACACCAACATGTAATGGAACCAACAAGGGCCAGGGGTGGGGATGAGCCATCACTACTTGATCTAGTGTTCACAGATAATGTGTTGGATATTGAAAAAATTGAGTATGTACCATCAATTGGAAAGAGTGACCACTGTGTGTTGTTGATGGAGTATATCATTGAAGATATTCTTCCTGAGAGTAGAGGCACTGAGGACATGAGGAGGAACTATCCGAAAGGAGATTACATCAAAATGAATGAGCTTTTTGCAGTTCTTGACTGGAGAACCTTATTTTACAACAAATCTGTACAAGAAATGTATGACATCTTTTGTGAGAAATATGGGAAGATAGTAGATTGCTGCATACCTGTCACCAAAGTAGGTGTAATTCATGCCAGAGAGAAATGGTTCGATAATGGGTGTAAAAGAGCTAAGGAGTGGAGAGACAAATGCTGGAAAAGGTATAGGAGGAGAAAAAACATAAATGCCTGACAAACCTACAAAAGAGCAAGAAATGACTACCTAAGTAAAAGGAGAGAGGCAGAGAGAGACTATGAGAGGGACATCACCAGGAAGGCTAAAGAAAATCCCAAGCTTTTCCACAGCTTTATCAGAGGAAAACTGAAGGTAAAAGAACAGGTTTTAAGGCTAAAGAGAACGGATGGAAGCATCACTGAGACGGATGAAGAGATCTGCAAAGAATTGAACAAGGAGTTTCAGTCAGTATTTACAGTAGAAAATACCCCACCCCCTCAGATTGCAGTGATAGAAGCTCAAGGGCCGGTATTAGAGAACATCAACCTTACAGCCACAGAGGTATGCAAAGCGCTGATGGATTTAGATGTTCATAAAGCTACAGGTCCTGATGACATATCCCCTCATGTGCTTAAAAAATGCGCAAACTCAATATCAGTGGCACTAAGTATCATATTTAAAAAGTCACTGGAGTCAAGGGAGATTCCAAGATGCTGGAAACAAGCAAATGTGATACCTATCTTCAAAAAGGGAAGGAGGGAAACGGCTCTGAACTATAGACCAGTTTCCTTGACCAGCATAGTTTGCAAAGTTATGGAGAAACTACTAAGGAAACATATCTCTCTTCACTTGGAATCCTTCAACTTTTTGTCAGTGAGGCAACATGGCTTCAGAGAAGGTAGATCAACAGTAACAAACTTATTAGAATTTTATGATGTGGTAAGCCAAATCTTACAGGAAAGAGAGGGCTGGGCAGATTGCATATTCCTAGACTTCAGAAAGCGTTTGACACTGTTCCACATGGGAGACTTATTAGGAAGCTGCAATCAATGGCTAGAATAGGTGGAAATGTTTTGGAATGGATAAAAACTTACTTAGAAGGAGGGGAACAGAGGGTTAGAGTAA
>JAXCGZ010000894.1:32500-35839 GCA_037179515.1 Halocaridina rubra
GGCTGTGGCACTCCAGCAGTGCCATCTGAACGGTCGCTAGCTCCCTCGTCATTGCCCATAGACCAAAGTAATCCCCTTATTGTTTCTTTTTTTATGTCGGCTATCCCCCAGTTGGGGGAAACAGCCAAGGTAGATAGATAGAATTATATATATAAAACTTACCATGGGCTGGTTCTCTCTAATGAGAGATTGAGCTTCCTCTACCTCCCATAGTTCCTTCTTTCATACTTTTTATAGTTCTTTCTTCTGGGGTAGAGGAAAACAATACCACCTTCGTCTTCTACGCCATAAAAATCGACTCTAGAGGAGTGAGCGAGGAGACTATGAATCCCGTCTCTCTTTCCCTATCTTACTCCTGCGTAGAGTCAAGGCACTGTTTGACTCGTCCACGCCTTTTACGAGAAGATGACGACTTATCTATCTATCTATCTATCTATCTATCTATATGTATATATATATATATATATATATATATATATATATATATATATATATATATATATATATAACTTTGTCAGTTTGCTTGTTTCTATCTATATATGTCAATCTGTCTATCTATCTATATAATCGATTGTTGCGATGTAGCCTCTCTCTCTCTCTCTCTCTCTCTCTCTCTCTCTCTCTCTCTCTCTCTCTCTCTCTCTCTCTCTCTCTCTCTCTCTCTCTCTCTCTCTCTCTCTCTCTCTCTCTCTCTTCTCTCAAACAATTGTATTGAGGGGAATGAGAGAAGACTGGAGGGGAAGAGCAAGAGAGAGAGGGAGAAGAATAAAAACAAGAAGAGGAGAAAGGGTTCACTTCAGATTATATTTCCAAGGAATCCTTGGTATGAAATAGAATAGACTGCGTCCAACTCAATATTTGCTTTTCCACTTCTCTGAAACTAGTTTTTTTTCTCTATTTTCAAAAGTTTTGTCAGAGAACATCGAGGTATCTTTAGCCTTTTTGTTAACCCTCTCGTTTTGGAGAATATGGCCATTGTATGGATTGAGAGGAAGTTTGTTGAATGCGGTCAAGAGTTTTTACATTGATAATAGGTTGTTTGTTAGAGTCGGGAATGGTAAATGTGATTGGATTTAGGTGAATGTGGTGTTACCTCAATGTTTGTAATGTATCCTAGATTCGTTGATGTAGATATGGATGGATTGGTAAGAGAAGGAAATGAAAGAGTGCTCGGTAGAAGTTTGGCGTTAGTTGATGTGCGCATGACATGGCACTGGTGGATGAGTCTAAGGTGGAAATGAAGTATTTGGTGACTACGTTCATAAGGGTGTTTGAGAGAAGGAAATTGCTGGTAAATTATTATAAAAGTTAAGTCGTGAGATGCAAGAGGAGCTCTAATCTTGGTAGACTGAATTTAAGAATGAATGGAGAAATGTTTGAGGAAGTTAGGAGTTTTAAGTATCAAGGATAGCATGTGGTAGTGAATGGATGAGTGGATGCGGAGGTGAGTTACAGAGTGGTGGAAGCGAGTAATTTTGTTTGTAGGGTGAAAATGGATTAGTATTAGGAATTTATGAATGAATGCAAAGGGAAGGATACATAAACGATCGATTGTTCCGACGGCATTGTATTGAGCAGAGACTCGAAATTCACAAGATTAAAAAAAAAAAGTAGAATGTAATGATGATGAGGTGATAGAGAATTATGATAGGTGTATCTAGAATAGATAAGCGGGGTACAGACGATCATTATTACTGTCAGTAAAAATACTGACACTATTCTATTGGTGTGAACTACTGTCAGTATATAATGGACACACCTACAGTAATAATGACAGTACAGGAAATACTGTCAGTAATATTGATCGTCTGTTTAGCCCTATAGAGTGAGAAATGAGCAGGTGAGGCAGAGGATGATGGATGTTGAAAGTAGATTGTTTGATAAGAGTATGTTGAAATGTTTCCGGCATATAGCAAAAATGAATAATAAAGGACTAGCAAAGAGAGTGTGGAGATCAGAAGTAATTGGTGTAAGGCCGAAAAGAAGATCCAGAATGCGATTGCTGGACACACTTAGTATGTCATGTCAATGGAGAAAAAGGAGATCGCAAAAGATAGGAATGCATGGAAATAGATTGTGTGTATGTGACGTGGGACAGAGGGGATTCTCTTACCTGCTAGCATAGTGAATTGACACTGTTTAGTGTGTTGTAATTGCCATGTAATGAATCTGAGGGGGTTAACCAGCTGCGGCTGTCTGGCCTCACGACAGAAGATCCGTGCCCACTTACCCTTTGTATGACCCAAACAGGGTGGTGGGAGGGAATTGTGGCAGCCCTTTATCCCCCCAAAATATAAGAGAAATGATCGATGTACATTAGCGTGTGATGAATGTGTGTGATTTGACTCGGCCACCCTCTTACAAGGGTGAATGCGATTATTGCGTATGTATTTGTAGTTTTAAAAATCATAGCTCCATGAGTGAAGCTCATACGCCACTGTTTACTGTGTAAACTATATGAACTTCTGAATGTGACTAGTACAACTTCAGTTTTCCCTCGACGCATATAGGAATAAATTGGAGTGCAGTGACCTTTTTTTTTTTATAATAGTGATCCCTACCAAGTCAGCAAGGACACTGTGTACGCCATGAGATGCCTGATATCAATGACTGAGGAGCCGCCAAGTGCACGGAACATGGAGCAAGCAGACTAACGTATCAAAACATGTCGTCTCCTGTTTGGGAAGGTTGGAAGTGGCGAAGGCATTGGTGTGGATGATCTGATTTCTTGCGTCAGTGCACGTCGGGGTATCCGGACACACACCCAAAGAGCAAGCCTAGTGAGCCATACAGCGTTTGATAGAGCTATTACAACGACTTTTTTGTAATCTATTAGTATAGTTAATATCCTTTATTTGTAATAAAAATCACCTATGAAGATACTGAATTTATGTTTACTTTCACACCCTCCTAAAAACATTTAAAACAACTAAAGCACTATATGCAATTTATCAACTTATTTCTTAAATGCATGGGAACTAACTTAATTAGGCTAACCATACCTAACCCAGTATTATAATAGATTAAAAAAAATCCAATCTGAGGGTGTGAAAGTAAGCGCTACGGGATTGGTTTTAGTAAAATAAAACAGTAAAACATATTTGCAACGGTAACAGAAAAAAGATAGCCAAAAATCTATGTTAAAGAAAATGTAAACCTCAAACTCTCATTTTTTTTTTCAATGCTATTTTTATATTCTTAGAATATTCTATTCTCCTCCTCCTCTGGAAGTCGAAATGTTTACCTTAGAGATATGTAGTACGACTTTGAGATCTCTAGAACGAATTAAGAATAAGAAATAAAGATTATCGGTATCACTATGTACGTATCAGCTGAGTT
>JAXCGZ010000895.1:0-2500 GCA_037179515.1 Halocaridina rubra
CTAGGAGAAATGCATATATGCATATACAAGGCCCTTTTCTTCCTTGCAAAGGCGGCGCCGAGCCAAATAAAGTGCGCATTCATAACGATCAACGCATACATCAACTACTCCTTTTAGCTCCTTGGGGATAAAGGGTTGCCACATTTCCCCACACCACCCTGCTTAGGTCACTTACAAGGTAGACGGGCAATGCTATTCTACAGTGAGACCCGACAGCCGCAGCTGGTGTACCTCCACCGTTCCATCACATGGATACTCCACTCAAACCCGTCCATCGCAGTTCGCTGAGCTGGCAGGTGAGAGAAATCCATTTGGCATGTGTAACCTATATGCAATCGCTCTCCACTCATTCCTAACTCTAGCATGCTCTCTTCCCTGCTCCACTGACATTACACGTGCATCAAGTGCCCTTTGCATGCCATTTATCCTTCTTATTCTAGGTGTTTCTCTGAGCCTAACTCAAACCACCTCTGCACTCCACACTCTCTCCGCTATTCGTGCATTACTCATCCTTTCCATGTCTCTAAATCAACTCAATACTCTCTGAACTAACCTCTTCGACAACTTTCCTTTAGCACTCGTTCTCTTCCTGATATCCTCATTTCTTTCTCTATATATCCTAGATACCAATCATATTTCTCAAACAGCTTATCTCTATTACATTAAACTTTGTTTTGTTTTGTTTTTATCCTCTCTTGCATTCTGAGTCTCTGCTCCATACATACTGTAGGTTCAATCACGCCTCCATATATTCTTCTCTTTGCATTCATTCTCAAATGCTTACTTCTCATCACACTTTTCAACTCTCCTAGACATTTACTTGCTTCCTTCACTCTGTGACTTTCATCTACATTCACTCATCACTTCCTTGATACTTGCGACCCCAGATACTTAAAACTCAACTTCTTCAGGCAACTCCCCATTCATTCCTACAATTAATCTGCCAACATTAACACTCCTCGTGCATCTCATGACTTTATTTTTACCAATATTCACCTTCAACTTCCTTCTTTCACACACCCTAACAAACTCCTCCACCAAACAATTCAATTCATTCTCAGTATCAACCACCAGTGCTGTGTTATCCGTGAATAGCAATTGATTTAATTTCCATAACCTTCCATTCTCACCCACTAATTTCAAGGCTCTGTCTAATACCCTCTCATTTACTTCCCTTACCACTCCATCCATATACTCGTACACATTAAAAGACAACAACGGCATTATGCAACCTTGACGTAACCCTACATTCACCTCAACTTAATCACTCATACCATTCCTGACTCTCACACATGCTGTACTATTCATGTAAAATCTTTTTACCGCATTCAACAAACTTCCACCTATTCCATACAGTCGCAACACACTCCACAATGCCTCTTTATCAACCTTCTTATAAAAGCCCAAAATGTGTCCTACCTCTCCCTAAGAACTTCTCACACCTATCTTACCACAAATACATGATCGGCACATCCTCTTCCTCTCCTGAACTCACACTGTTCTTCCCCAATCAAACTCTCAGTAACTTTCCTGATTCTTTCATAAAACTAGCCAAGCGACCTCGTCTCACAGGTACTGTGTGGAGATTTGTAGCTCGTGGATTGGTTGGTCCTGAGACTGCTTCTTCCCAACTACCTCCAGACTCTGGAACTCTCTTCCTCCTTCTGACTTTTAAAACTCTTATGACCATTCTTCCTTCAAAAAGCAGATCATATCTCTAGGTCCTTAGTACTTTGACTGTGTTTTCAGTCTGTCCATTTCCGTTGGGTATCATTACCTCATCTACGCCTTTTCCATAAGATTTTTCTTTTCCTTCTTCTTAATGTTTTCTCGTGCCCGGGCCTTTATTGATGATAGCAGTTTTTTGCCTGTCCCGGTGTCATACTCATAAAAAACTACACTAATTCTTAACTCCTTCCCTTTATAAAGTGAAGTTACAATACACTCTACTAATTAACTGGTATCTACCATTCCTACAACATACATTCAGCAACCTAACCATCCATTCTACTGATGCCTCCCCATCTTTTGACAAGCATTCTACAAGACACCTGTCTATCCCTGGTGCTTTACCTGTTTTCATTGCTCTCAATGTCAAATGTACCTTCTCATTTTTATTTCTCTATCGTTCTCATCACCCAACATTGGCATTCTCCATTCATTTCCCACAGGCACAATCTCTGCCTCTTTACCATCATCCTCATTTAGCAGTTCTGTGAAATACTCAACCCATATCTCTCTTAAATTTATTTTGTCTACTAGCAATTGCCCATCTGCTCCACCCATCCTATCCTCCTACCAGACAACTATCCTTACTCTTTTCGCTTCCTTTTAAAAATCTCTTCATTTCTTTCAAAATTCTCAAGCAAGCATCTATCCCATCTCACATCTCCTTCTCTTATTGCTTCCCTCACCACGTACTTCACTGTATCTTTCATATGCCTCTACATTACCTATCTGCAACAACCTCAAATACCTGCTTCTTTTCAGCCACTCCTGC
>JAXCGZ010000895.1:7500-10000 GCA_037179515.1 Halocaridina rubra
ATTACTTGAGCTATAAATACAGAAACCCTTGGGGAAATATTTTGCTCTCTGTATATTGCCGTGTATTTCATGTGGTTGCATATGATACTCTAGAGATGAGAATATGTAAATAAAAGAATGGAACTACAAGTGCGAAACCTGAATATTTATCAATATTATCGATTATACACAGAAGTATATAATAATTTTGATAAATTTATTTGAATCACAAAGTTCTATAATTCGAAAAAAAAATCTGGACATGGATTCTCAACTTCATAATCTGAACCAAAAGTGAGGGTAAAGAACAAACAAACAAACAAACAAACAATTATTTCCATTTTGTACAATGGTTATTCAACATTAATAGTAACTTATAAGTAGACATGTAATTAAACTAATAAATAAGAAGGTTAGGCATTTAGTTAAATTAAATGTAGCTTTCATAGAAAATAATAATGCTGTAATAAAAATGTTAACAATAATGTTAATAATAAAGTAGTAAGTATGCCACTAGATACAGGATCGTTATTATCGGCATCATTTCCATATTTGTTTCCTTACAATGAGAATAATTAGTTCTTAATGAGCAGCAACTATTTGTCCAAAAGAAAACTATATAGTTTGCCTTTGAAAGCTGTGAAGGAGGATGCATTTTTAAGATGCTCTGGAATATTATTCCAGAGTGTTGGCCCTTTGATAGTGATCATCTTTGAACCTGCTTCTGTGTTTGTTCTGTGAATAAAGAGCTCACTGCTCTGTCTTGTGTTGGTTCCCCTTATATCCCTGACTGTTTTTAAATCAATAGCCAGCTAGGATAATGATGGTCCAAAATTTTGAATACAAAAACATAAATAGCATAAGCGACCTTATTTTCTGCCCGCAGCCACCCAAGTTTATTGAGAGCTGGTGTGATGTGGTTATATTTTCTTATTCCTCCCAGGGCAACTCGAGCTGCAAAATTAATAAGAAAGACAACGTTGAGTGGATCAGTCGTTGGCACATACCCTTGGGATGCCGAGTTCGACTCCCCGTGCTTGATCGTGTGGTATCTCAGTGATGAAACATTAAAGACTAAGCCAAGACAAAAAAAAAATAGCAGTGGCTTTCCTGAAATGATATTCCCAGGTAACTCAGAGGGTACAATAAATACACCAGCAGATGCAAAGGATCAATAGCGGTATGGTTTCTTTGAAGAAGCTTGGCTTTATTAAGAAAAATTCAATTTTGTCCTACAGTTCCCATAACAGAAAAGTAATCTCTTTTCTTTTTCCACAAGGCACCAAGTAAACTACAAATCATTTAAATTTAAAATTTTATGATAGTGAGAGCTTCATCACTACATTCCATAGTGCATCTCCTAAAATCCCCAATTAAATTACATTTTTCAATTTTTATCGAAAAACCGATGAAAAATGCAGGTCAGAATTTTTTACCCTTACATCCAATGACTTAGAAATTAAAATCTTTTATCTGAAGATCTTTTACAGTTCCATATAAAATATCATATTTTTTATCCAGTTTCCATTATCTAAAAATGTCATACTTGATATCTGATGAAGGTATACTCTTTTCATGCAGTCAAAGACTTTACTTTTTACATCAAAGAGTTCTCTATGGAATTAAAAAAAATATATATATATAGCTACTGCATACATGTGTACATATATATATATATATATATATATATATATATATATATATATATATATATATATATATATATATATATATATATATATATATATATATATATATATATAAAACTACTATATACATATATATATATATATATATATATATATATATATATATATATATATATATATATATATATATATATATATATATATATATATATATATATAACTACTGTATACACACATATATATATATATATATATATATATATATATATATATATATATATATATATATATATATATATATATATATATATATATATATATATATATATATATATATATATAACTACTGTATACATATATATATATATATATATATATATATATATATATATATATATATATATATATATATATATATATATATATATGTATATATATATATATATATATATATATATATATATATATATATATATATATATATATGTTGTTGTTTGTTCCGGTTTTACGTCACGGAATCCCTTTTTACCAAGGGCTAGGACGGTTGCCTTCTTGCGAAGGACTTGTTTTGGCAGATGTAATAGTGAAAAGAGATGCGTTTTCTTAGAAGTTTCTCCAGAGTTTTGTAATATATGCTGGTCAAGGAAACAGGCCCATAGTTTAGAGATGTTTCCCTCCTTCCATTTTTGAAGATAGATACCACGCTCTCTTGTTTCCAGCATCTTGGAATCTCCTCAGATTCCAGCGACTTTTCAAATATGCTGCATAGTGTCACCGATATTGGTTTAGCACATTTCTTAAGTACATAAGGGGATATCTCATCAGTACCCATAGCTTTATGACCATCTAACTCCATCAACGCTTTGCATAAC
>JAXCGZ010000895.1:17500-25000 GCA_037179515.1 Halocaridina rubra
CCAGGACAGTTCGATGTTAAAGTCTTCCTTCAGTTAGTTCCTTTCCTATGCTTAGATCTACACAGAATATGCAGGTGTATTCGTCAAACATCTATTATTATCCCTATACATCTGACAAATCACAACACTCCCCATCTCTGCGTCTCTAATTCTCTCATATCTGTCTGGTCCTTAATCTGATACTTTTTCTTACATGCTTTTTAGGAGTCCGAGCGCGCTGAGGGCAATTTTCTTTGCTCGACTATGTGTAACTCATAAAAATGATCAGCACTTTTCTCTTATTCGCCTTTTCTATGATTTTTTTGTTTTTAATCTTTGGAGGTGATAATACTAATCATTTTAATTGTTGCGTTCTATATATATATATATATATATATATATATATATATATATATATATATATATATATATATATATATATATATATATATATATATATATATATATATATAGATAGATAGATACATATATACATATATATATATATATATATATATATATATATATATATATATATATATATATATATATATATATATATATATATATATATATATATATATATATATATATATATATTTATATATATATATATATATATATATATATATATATATATATATATATATATATATATATATACATATACATATGCATATACATATACATATACATTTACATATATATATATATATATATGTATATATATATATATATATATATATATATAAATATATATATATATATATATATATATATATATATATATATATATATATATATATATATATATACATATACATATACATATATATATATATATATATATATATATATATATATATATATATATATATATATATATATATATATGAATATATATATATATATATATATATATATATATATATATATATATATATATATATATATATATATATATATATATATATATGTATATATATATATATATATATATATATATATATATATATATATATATATATATATATATATATATATATGAATATATATATATATATATATATATATATATATATATATATATATATATATATATATATATATATATATATGTATATATATATATATATATATATATATATATATATATATATATATATATATATATATATATATATATATATATATTCATATATATATATATATATATATATATATATATATGTATATATATATATATATATATATATATATATATATATATATATATATATATATATATATATATATATATATATATATATATATATATATATATATATATATATATATATATATATATATATATATATATATATATATATATATATATATATATATATATATATATATATATATATTTATATATATATATATATATATATATATATATATATATATAATATGTGTGTGTTTCTGTGTTCGTGTGCGTGTGTGTGTGTGTGTGTGTTTGTGAGTATGTGTGTATGTGAGTGTGTGTAGTTTATCAGAAAAAAACTTTTTTTTTACCAACACAGCAACAAACTAAAAAGTGAATACCAGAAATGACATGCAAATGAAAATAAAGAGAAAAGTAGAAAATCTTGGAAAGTAATATTGTCTTCTTTTTCCAGAGTCCAAAACGCCTCACTCTACCAGCTACCTAATCTCCATGGTCCTTCCTCCCATTCAAGACCTTCGTCCTCCCGCATTCCCCTTGCCCTCCGTCAGAGCCTTGGACTCACTCTGACTTCAAAAGTTTAATCTGGGAATTCAAGTATTTTGTCTAGTTCTTCCAGGACGATGAGCATAAAAACTGCTTCCAGAAATTATCTGGAAACTGACAGGTAGCTCTTTGCTCGGACAAAGATTATAAGTTAACAGTTTTTTATATTTTTGTATTATTAAACTCTAAGTGAATTCCTCTTTTCGTTACTTAGAGAATTTTCTAATATGTTTTCATGTGGAATTTGTAATATTTGGTCCATAAAAGATATTACTTTCATAATCTGGATATATTGTTAATAATCTCTTATGTTAATAATATAAGTTTTTATTCGTCTCCATTCCATTTTAACCAAGAGAGTGTCTTCCAGATTACAATAAACAAACAGACAAAAATCCTTAGAAACAAACATTAAAACAAGAGGTAATACGATCTAAAGGAGAAAAAAAACGAATACATGATAATTACATGTGTGTTTATAATTACGATATAACTTCATATTACTATCCCTTAAAATATAGCATGACTAACAAAATACCAGTTGCACAGTTTAGGTATGATATTAAATCAATTTATGTGAAAAATATTTCCTTCTTCATATATGTCAAATGCATCTGAAAATGAATGCAAACGCTAGCTAGGATACTTTATTGAAATATGTCTAATGTCATAGTTCAAACATTATTGAAATCAACTAATTTACATATGCAAACATGATGTTGTGCATATATATATATATATATATATATATATATATATATATATATATATATATATATATATGTAAAATGAGGCCCATGCAAGCGCAGTGGTTAGAGCTCTAGACTGGGGAAGTAACTAACCCTTGGCCAAGCCCACCATGGAGCATTAGGAAGGGCATCCACTCCTGATTCCCCACCTCTAACCTATCTGTGATCAGTCTAATTCGAATGGGTATTAATAGTGATACATAAAGTGGCAAACAATACATACATACATACATATATATATATATATATATATATATATATATATATATATATATATATATATATATATATATATATATATGTAAATATATATATAATATATATATATATATATATATATATATATATATATATATATATATATATATATATATATATATATATATATATATATATATGTAAATATATATATATATATATATATATATATATATATATATATATATATATATATATATACATACATATATATATATATATATATATATATATATATATATGCATGTATGTATGTATGTATGTATGTATGTATGTATGTATGTATGTATGTATGTATGTATGTATGTATGTATGTATGTATGTATGTATGTATGTATGTATGTATGTATGTATGTATGTATGTACATATATGTGTATAATGTATGTATGTATGTATGCATGTATGTATGCATGTATGTATGTATGCATGTATATATGTATGTATGTATGCATGGAAATATGTATGTATCAAAAAGTATATGTGTTATTTAATATTTACAATTCTCTTTTTAGCAAACCAACTTTTTATTTATCTCATATTTCTTCAAAATATACGACGTCTCTTGAGGTCATTTCTGCTACAGCACTTTTTTTATCTTTAAATTATCTTTTTTTATATGAAAATCTGATATATTCTTCAGAAAATCTGATAAAAGACATTTTTCCCTTCATGCATGCTCTTTTACAATTGTAATCCCTTCTCTGATTTGCTTTCCAGCAACTGATACAATATAATAATCTCTATTTCCAAAGTTCTGTGAAAAATGAAATTTCAAATGCAATTTCACTCGTCTTGTTGTTAATTCAGGCAACTGGATACTTCAAGGCTTTAGATATAATTGATAACATACAATTTTTATGTTTGTATACATCATTCGCTATATGTCCGTGTAGTCACTGAATAGCTTTCTCAGGTCTTTTTATAGTTAAGGCTATTACAAAAAGGATTTATGATAAAAACATTTATTTTGAGCTTCACTTGTGGTCAGTTATCACACCTGGATACTTCTTAGCTTTTGATATAATTGACAATATTGTGTAGTCTGTGCTCTATATATCATTACTATATTTTCCTTCCCAGAACTGCTTTTCAGAATCACTTTATAATACCAAAATACTTCAAAATAGTCTTTGTCAAGAGAAATTTTTCAAAGACTTTCGAACAGGATTCTTAACTATTTTGATTATATTTTTTTCCAAGAGAGCGACTATAACATGGATATATAACAATCACTATTATATTGTCCTTCACAGCCTCCTTTCTGTCACCATTTCTTAGATGAAATTTTATCAGCTTTGAAGATTTTTGAGTTTTTCGTTTTTTTACTTCTTCCAAAAGAGCAGTCTAATATCTCGAAAGCACAAAAAATTTCATTTAACATTTACAGAGGTTGTATATAAGCGTATTTTTTTTTTCTTTTTTTTTTAGTTTCCAAAGAATGAGAAAATATTTGTTTGTCGTTGCATCACCCTCCTGCGTATCATTTAAAATAGGGAAGATCTTAATGAAATTATAATATAAGTGGTGTCCAGTTACATTCGGACTTGTTTGTGTTTGAGCAATCACCTCTCTTTCATTAGAGAGGGGTATTGCACGTGCTTCACAGTCGTTTAGCCCTACAAAAACGAATATGTACTTCCACTAAACGTGCCTCATGCACTCATGATACTATACTACACTACACACACAGCCCTAATTCCCCATGTAAGGAGCCGAGTAACACGCATTCACAACTATCCAACACATACCTCAATCACTCCTCTTATCTCCTTGGGGATAAAGGGTTGCCACAATTCCCACCCTACCACTCTGCTTGGGTCACCCACAAGGTAGTAGGGCAAAAATAATCTGCCAAGAATTCCGACAATCGCAGTTGTCGGCCGTCATGGTTTTATCACATGGCAACTTCCCTCCCACCCGTCAATTGCAGTTCATTGTGCTAGCAGGTGCGAGAAATCCCTTTGGCCCTCGTTAAAGGAGCCCTCATCATCCACTCTCATTGATCATGTCCTTGGTGGGCGGGATCAAAGGGAGAACCCTGGAAGATAGATGTAAATTTGAATTAGTTTATTGTAATATCTGTCTGCATTACACCAAGGAGGTTGACCATATATATAACCAGTGCTCATGGGTGTTGGATTGTGCCATAGCACGGCCTTTCATCTGGGGAAATTTTTTCTTCTGAGGTTGGGGGGATATCAAGGCCACCTCCGTGTTCCCTGTATGTCGCAAAACTCGTTTAAATAGGGAGGGTGCTGGGAATGGGAATCCCCCCCCTCTGCTTAGCCTTCCTGTACATAGCGAAAGAGCACGGGTTTATTCTGTCAGGAGAGATCACCCTAGAACCCTAGTGCTGGATCTCTGAATGTGCGTGGTTGTGGTCTAAGCGAAAGTAAAGGGGAGGAGATAGAGCTTAAATTTGTGAAGGTATGGATGGATGTGCTTCCACTGAGTAAACTTAATTGAAAATGAATAGTGAGGTGACATTTGTTATAATAGTAGGTGAAAAAAAAGGAACGCATATACTAAAAACTCATTGTAACTTAATTCTCAATTCCATTTCACATGAACTGGAATAATGAGATCATTCTCTAATCCCATCTTATTTTTTCAAGGGGACCCCGTTATACAGAACACATAACTACACGTTGCTATTATACATATATGGCAGATTCTATCATATGATAACACAATGAACTAAAATGAGCTGTTTCATCCATACACTTTGATCAAAACAAGCATATATATACATACATATATATATATATATATATATATATATATATATATATATATATATATATATATATATATATATATATATATATATATATATGTTCATGTTTTCACATATGTAATGTGCTTATTTGATAATTTCATGGCCCGAATGAGACTGGGATTTGAATTAAATGCTAAAATGAAGCCACGAGTGAGGTTGGGGAATCTGTAATATGAATATAGTGGCATTCAGTTAGAATGCGTTCATTCCTAAGTATAGCAGATATAAGCTATAAGGTTGGATTCCTTTTAACCTTCTGTGGTGTAGTGGTAGCGCCTTGACTTAGTAATCATAAGTCCTAGGTTCGAGTCCCGGTCGGGGTAAAAAATGATTCATACATATATATATATATATATATATATATATATATATATATATATATATATATATATATATATATATATATATATATATATATATATAAATCCTTCATTAAGAATTTTACTGATGATTGACAGCAGGAAGTATTATCTTTCCTAGCTGACAATGAGAGATTTATTATTACTCGATCAAAAAACATAAGAATATTCTGTAATATCCTTAGCCAATGGAGATACGGCTATTCAGTTTATAAAAGGGCTTTGCGGGGCTTTTCATTTCGATGAAATACATGGTTTTTTTTTATTCATTAGGTCATGATGGGTGTGTGTGTAAGTGTGTGTGTGTGTGAAAGAGAGAGAGAGAGAGAGAGAGAGAGAGAGAGAGAGAGAGAGAGAGAGAGAGAGAGAGAGAGAGAGAGAGAGAGAGAGAGAGAGAGGATAGATATATATATATATATATATATATATATATATATATATATATATATATATATATATATATATATATATATATATATATATATATATATATATATATATATATATATATATATATATATATATATATATATATATATATATATATATATATTATATATTATATATATATATATATATATATATATATATATATATATATATATATATATATATATATATATATATATATATATATAAATATATGTATATATATATATATATATATATATATATATATATATATATATATATATATATATATATATATATATATATATATATATATATATATATACATATATACACATATATATATATATATATATATATATATATATATATATATATATATATATATATATATATATATATATATATATATATATATATATATATATATATATATATATATATATATATATATATATATATATATATATATATATATATATATATATATATATATATATATATATATATATATATATATATATATATATATATATATTTTTATATATATATATATATATATATATATATATATATATATATATATATGTATATATATATATTATATATACTATATATATATATATATATATATATATATATATATATATATATATATATATATATATATATATATTATATATATATATATTTATATATATATATGTATATATATATATATATATATATATATATATATATATATATATATATATATATATATATATATATATGATGCTATTTCACGAGACACATATGAATTTAGTCAATGTTAATGGATATGGCTACGTTAGGAAATGGAAAGAAATTTTTTGAGATCCTTTGTACATTGTACTTTCATGTGTTTTTTTTTTTATGATTATGACACAAGGACAGGCCAAGGAAAAAATAAAAAAAAAATCTACCCTCATCAGGCCTGGGCACGAAGAAAACATAAAGAGAAATAGAGATGGGGAATGATGTGACTTGTAAGATGTGAAGGGATAATAAGACATGTGTAACGAATATCCAAGAATATTCGGTGTTGATGTAGGCATAGAAAGAGAACCGTAACTAATATATATATATATATATATATATATATATATATATATATATATATATATATATATATATATATATATATATATATATATATATATATATATATATATATATATATAAATATATATATA
>JAXCGZ010000896.1:0-7500 GCA_037179515.1 Halocaridina rubra
CTTCTCCTAACCACACTCGTGGCTTCGTTCTTCGCATTTAACTCAAATCCCAGCTCCTATAGGCATTATTAATAATAACCAAATAAATACATTAACATATGTGAAAACATGAATCATATATTCACCCTGACCGGGACTCGAACCTAAGACATAATTACTGGGCCAAGGCACTATCAACTACACCAATGAAGGTCTAAAAGAGAAGCAAACCTTACAGCTTAACTATTATACTAGTTGATAGCACCTTGGCACAGTAATTATATAACGGTCAGGAGTAAAATATGATTCATGTTTTACCATATGTTAATGTATATATTTGGGTATTATTAGTACCTATATGGTCTGGGATTTGAATTAAATGTGAAAAGCGAAATGACGATTGAGGTTAGGAGAAGCTGTAATATGAACAAAAAGGCATTCAGATAGAATGTGTTCATTCCTAGCATATCAGTTAAGCTGTAAAGTTTTGTTTCTCTTTTAGACCTTCAGTGGTGTAGTTGACAGTGCCTTGGCACAGTAATTATGTGTCTTAGATTCGAGTCCCGGTCAGGGGTAAAATACGATTCATATTTTCACATGTGTTAATGTGTTTATTTGGTTATTATTAACACCTGTATAGCTGAGATTTGAATTAATATGAAAAATTACGAAGCCACGAGTGAGGTTAGGAGAAGCTGTAATATGAACAAAAAAGCATTCAAATAGGATGCGTTCATTCTTAGCATAGCAGTTAAGCTATAAAGTTTGTTTCTCTTTTAGACCTTCAGTGGTGCAGTTGACAGTGGCTTTGCACAGTAACTATGTGTCTTAGCTTTAAGTTCCGGTCAGGGGTAAAATATGATTCATGTTTTCACAAATGTTAATGTTTATTTGGTTAGTATTAATACCTCTATAGCTGGGATTTGAATTAAATACGTAAAACGAAACCACGAGTGATATTATGAGAAGCTGTAATGTGAACAAAAAGGCATTCAGATAGAATGCGTTCATTCCTAGTATAGCAGTTAAGGTAAAAGGTTTGTTTTTCTTTTACACCTTCAGTGGTATAGTTGGTAGCGCCTTGGCACAGCAATTATGTGTCTTCGGTTCGAGTCCCTGTCAGGGGTAAAATATAATTTGCAAATATATATATATAATATATATATATATATATATATATATATATATATATATATATATATATATATATATCTATATATATATATATATATATATATATATATATTACACCCAAGTCAGACTGGTAAATACCAAATGCAAGTTTTTCATGCCCGAGTCCCAGGGCAACATATGACCGGGGGCAATGGCTAGATGACTCGTAATTTGGCTCGAAATAGTGAAGGGCATGGAAATAAGGTGAAAAATTTATAACAATTGTAATATCAATTTCACTTAATACAATAGGACTTACAATCTGAGATTTTACAAACCTACAGATTAACAAAACAGACATAAATATATACAATCCTACAGTTTAACAAAAACAGACCTAAACACATTAATAATTTAATAAATATAAATTAATAAATATAAACCTACAAATTAACAAACAACAGACAAAAACCAAGAAGGAATTAATAATGATAATTAATATAACTTTTAACTGATATCAAAAGTGAAATGGAACCTGGGAGGAGAGCAATAAGCTAATACTCAGTAATGATAATACAATACGCAACAAGATGCTCCAGGTGGCAGAACTAATTAGCTGGTACGGGGAAAATACGCCTGGTATGTGGTTACGATTGCTGGATTGGAACTGTACTCTCGCGGCCGGCGTTCTTGACCAGGCATATAAAACCTCTGACAGGGGGTAGGTCTTGGGGCTAAGATGGTCAGCCAAGGAAGGGTCGAGAGTAAGGCCAGAACATGATTACGATTGGCTATTCGAGGAGAAGTGAATGCTGACTGGTTGAAATGAACACTGATTGTTACCGTAAAAGAAGTGGTAATTAAAAAGAGATAACTAGGCATCCGCCTCAAACCCACATGATAAGGCATCAGCGAATATATTTTCCATGCCTCTGATATGGTGAACTTGAAAATTGCAGGTCCGAAGTAGGAGGGACCACCTAAGAAGCCTTTTATTGGGTAGTTTTGTCGAGTTGATAAAGGCCAGTGGGTGGTGATCGGTGAAAACCTGCACACAGTGAGGCGAAGCCTGAAGATAACACTCAAACTTTTTGATTGCAAGGATGAGAGCCAGTGCCTCTTTTTCTCTGGTGGAATAGGCTTGTTGATGCTTCTTCAACTTGCAGGAATAATCTGCCACGCGGTGCAGTACATTGGTTTGTTGGTCGGCTTGCAAAAGGTTGAAGTCTGGAGCCCTTAAAACAGATTGAGAAGTTAAAAACATTTTATATTGGTACAAACTAAATTGGGTGATAAATGCAGAAATCTCTGTAAGAGGTATTTGATAATACCCCTTAGTGAAATCAATGGTTGTAATAAACTGGGATTTTCCAATAGTATGTACAAGGTCTTCTATTAGTGGGAGGGGATAAGAATCTTTGACAGTTACGTTATTTACTTTTCTATAGTCAGTACAAAGTCTGAAAGATACATCAGGTATTAGAACTAAAATACATGGTGATGCCCAGGGAGACATACTTGGTTCAGCTAAGCCTTGAGTTAATAGTTAATCTACTTCTTTCTTCATAATATCATTTTTATGGGGGTGTAATCTATATGGAGCATGCCTAATAGGGGCTTGACATGAACTAATCAACTTTATGTCATGTTGGATATAATTACACAATCCTGGAGAATCAGAAATAACAGAGGGAAACTGATGTAACAGCTGAGCCAAGTCTGCCTTCTGGTTTGAATGAAGATAAAGATATTGTTTAACATTATGTAATATACTGGTGTTGGAGAGAGAACCTTGGTTATGGGGTAAGTTAATAGGTAGACTACTCTCACCATCACCATCCAATCCCATCTCAGACATAGGGTTGGTGTCTACCACACATACTGTAACGGGAAAAATAGTTCCGACATCTGCCTCTGGTGATCTGGAATAGTAAGGTTTGAGTAAATTCACGTGAACCAACTGTGTTTTCTTTCTACTATCAGGTGTTGCTATGACATAGTTTAGAGGACTCAACTTTTTTTTTAATAACATATGGTAATCAATATTCTCGCAACACCTGCTTTAAAGTTTTGTGAAATATTTCCAGACACCCCTGAGACTGTGAGTGATAGGCAGATGACGTTACATGTTTGACTCCTATCTCAGTTAAGACCTGCGGAAAAGTTTGACTTTTAAAATTCGTACCCTGATTAGACTGAATTTCTTTTGGGATGCTTTTATCATCATTATCTACAGCAACATGTCGCATCACTGCCAACAAAGTATCAGGACTCTGTGCTTGTAATAGTTCTTTTATAGACAAAGGCTGGTTCAGGAGATCCTCCTGAACTTTAGGGGAAGGCAAGGATGACAATGTATTAGATGATTTGGACATAGCGAGTTTAGCTTGAGCCCTTTTTACTGCACGAGAATGGAAAAGATCAGGGGATTTATCAAGAACTCTTGGAAGAGGATTATCAACAGTAGTAATATTAGGTACCGTAAGAGCTCCAGCGAGATCATTTCCCACTAATAGCTGAACTCCTTGAGCAGGCAATTTACCATATTTGACAGCTACTTTTACATTTGATTTGAACAGTGGGCATTCAAGATAAAGTCGTGCAAGAGGATACGACATATGAGACGTTAAATCTGACAGTAGAACCTTCTCTCCTGTTAACTTATGACTCAGATTAGGAATAGCATCATGAACTAAAATGGACTGAGCAGCCCCAGTATCTCTAGGAATAATTATGGGAATGCCCGACCCTTTGGGCTAAGTGCGACATGACCCGTGTAAGTAAATGCTTTGAACATACTCGTCTGGGAGGAGCAAGAATTAGAAGCAACTGGTTTAGTATTGGAATTTGCAGCAGTAGAACCCTTCTTTGAAACTTGGCACCCTGGATGTTTACACTGTGCAATGGTATGTCCTACTTTCTTACAATAAGCACAAAATAGCTGGTTTGGATTTGACTTATAGTCTCTCTGCCCATCACTCAATCTACTTTGGGGATCACGACAGGTAGATTTTCCAAATACACCACTATCCGCCCCACGCACATTCCAGGATTTCAACTGTAAGGCCTGAGCATCTGCCATTTCTGCCACCTTAAGAAGTTCCGTTATACTGCTCTCCTCTACATATTTAAGTATAGGAAATTGTATTTTACTCTTCCATTCCTCCAAAACTATTGCATTCACGAGTTCGGAAAATGTAGTGACATTTAAGGATTCAAACCACTTCTTGAACTGTCGAATTTTCTCGGTGGCAAATTCCACATAGGTTTGATACTTAGCTTTAGTCATATTCCTAAATTTCTGCCTATATGCTTCGGGTGTGATTGCATGCGTATGAAGTATTTGAGTTTTAACGAAATCATAGTCTTCCGTTACATCCAAACTATTATAGACTCAGAGACTTTCCCGACAATTTAGGACCTATAATGTTCATCCACTCGTCTTTTGGACAGTTCTGTTTATTAGAGATTTTCTCAAACAATTTAAAGGACCCATCAATGTCTCCTTCGTCAAATATTGGTACCATAGAAGAAACTGTGGAATAGTTGTAAGATTCCCCTTTCTCCTTTATAGATTGTTCTATGTCCCTATGCTTACCAACCTGTTCCAACTCTTTCAGTTCTAATTCTCTTTCTATTTTTTTCTTTTTTACTTTTAATTTTAATTCCCTTTCTGCTTCTAATTCCATTTTTCTCGTTTTATGCTGAAGTTCTAATCTAAAATTCTCTAACTCGAGCAAAGGAGAGGGGTCAATTTTCGGAGTAGCATTATCAATACGAGCTACTTCAATTTCCTTTGACTTAGGAATCTCGTCTGGATCGGAATCTTCCTCGGTATCCTCAGGTAATGAAACATATTCAGCAATTACTTCAAGAACACCTTGTTTTACTAAATGTTTCGAAACAAGTTCCTTAACGGTTTTCTTCGTTACCTTTGAGGGGTGAGTTGGAAGAGCAATTTGATAATGTTCAGCGATCTTTAACCAATCAGATTTTCTAATGTTACTTACTTGATCCCAAGAGGGAGACTTCAAGACAAAATATATATCAAATTCTTTACTAGCCATGACGTTTATTAATCAAAACTTTAGAAAAAAAATGAATCGAGGAAGCTCAGGGAAAATACAGTATCGATAGTCAAGCACGACCCCGGAATCTATGCTTTACTATACCCAAATACTTCGACACTAGAGTATTAACGACTTGTTAGGTAGAGATACTAGAAACTAGCATGAATGATGGGATTATACGTATCCCGATACTTGAGTAGAGTACTTTGAAACTTGGATACTTGTGAGAGTACAGTGGAATATTGATACTTGAATAAAGAGACCTAAAAATAGAAAGCACTCCGATTCTTGGCGATTCTTGAAAAAAACCTAACAAGCCATTCAATACGGATTCATGAGATTAAATAGGTTAACAAAGTTAACGAGTCTTGGAAGAACGTATAGAAAACTACCGTCACCCTACGTTTAGATTACTGTTTACTTTGCGGCTATCACGCAAGATAATGAGTATACACTAATGACCAACGATCATCACACACTTGTTACGGTTGTTACGATTTGTACTTCTTATAACAAAAGACACAGACAATAAATACACACACAAAAAATTGTTTCACAAAAATAAAAACTCAAGAATTTACTGTTCACTTTCCTGGAATCATAATACAATTGTTATAGCAATATGGGAACAAGGGAGAAGTTGATGTAAACTACTTTACCTTTTTTTTTTTTCCTTATGAGTGTGACACCGGGCCAGGCAGAATCTGCCCTCATCAATAAAGGCCCGGGCACGAGAAAATACCAAGACGAAGGAAAAGAAAAAACACCCAGTGATATGAAGGACTAGGCCCTGAGATGACGATAGATCTGCTTTTTGAAGGATGAAAAGGTCATAAGAATTAGGTAAAACAGAAGGAGGAAGAGAGTTCCAGAGTCTGGAGGTAGATGGGAAGAAGCAGTCGCTGCACTGACCAATCCGCGAGCTACAAAACTCCACACAGTACCTGTGAGATGAGGCTGCTTGGCGAGTGTTACGCGGCCTCGGCAGTGGGGGAGGGATGCAGCTCGCCAACTCATTAGAGCAGCGATGGAAGTAGTAGCGATAGAAAAGTGAAAGAGAAGATACCTTACGGCGAAGAGACAGAGAATCCAGATTAGAAGTAAGAGAAGGATCATTAATGAGTCTGACTGTCTTATATTCAACCCTATCAAGAAGATAAGTAAAGGAAAAAGCACCCCAGATGTGTGAGCAGTATTCTAAGCAGGGACGGATAAGACCTTTGTAAATTTTAAGTAACTGCAAAAAGGAAAAATAATGACGAAAACGAAACAAAACCCCCAATTTTTTGGATGAAGATTTAGAAATTTGGATTATGTGATTTCTCCAAGACAAGTTAGAGGCTATATGGATTTCTAATATGTTGATAGAGTTAAGAGGGTAAATTTCATTAGTTTCGAAGACCATAGATTTATCAGGAGGAGAAGATAAAGAGATAGCCAGAAACTGTGTCTTGGAGGCATTGAATTTAACTAAATTTTTAGCGCCCCACTCAGATACTCTCTGCAAATTGGAGTTAAGAGTAGAAGAAAGAGTGATACGAGATTGATTATGAGTAGCATATTAAGGATGTGAAGAAAAGGCAGAGGAAAAGTGAAGGGTAGAATCATCAGCAAAGGCATGAAGAAGAGAGGAAGATTGGGATTGTAGAAGATCATTGATGAAGAGAAGGAACAGAGTTGGTGAAAGAACAGAGCCCTGTGGAACATCACTGGTAACAAAGAAAGGGCTAGATGTCGCGCCATCAACAACTACAGATATAAAACGGTCAATAAGAAAACTGGAAATTCTTGCGCAAGGTTCCTGGTAAAGTCGCCAATATATTACACCCAGGTCAGACTGGTAAATACCAAATGCAAGTTTTTCATGCCCGAGACCCAGGGCAACATATGACTGGGGGCAATGGCTAAATGACTCGTAATTTGGCTCGAAATAGTGAAGGGCATGGAAATAAGGTGAACAGTTTATAACAATTGTAATATCAATTTCACTTAATACAATAGGAATTACAATCTGAGATTTTACAAAACTACAGATTAGCATAACAGGCATAAATGTATACAATCCTACAGTTTAACAAAAAAACACATTAATAATTTAATAAATATAAATTAATAAATATAAACCTACAGATGAACAAACAACAGACAAACACCAACAAGGAATTAATAATGATAATTAATATAACTTTTAACTGATATCAAAAGTGAAATGGAACCTGGGAGGAGAGCAATAAGCTAATACACAGTAATGATAATACAACAGGCAACAAGATGCTTCAGGTGGCAGAACTAGTTAGCCGTTACGGGGAAAATACTCCTGGTATGTGGTTACGATCGC
>JAXCGZ010000896.1:15000-32500 GCA_037179515.1 Halocaridina rubra
ATCTATGCAAATATTCAGTAATTAAATATTATAATACAGTACAAAAATATATGCAATTGCAATATATAGCTACTAATCATAGCCAAAATTATTTAAGAACAACATTAATTAAACTATTACATTTCTGAAGTAATATAAGATATAATTGGATATGATCTCTGCAAATATTTATTACTAAAACAAAACAATCGTCATAGTGAGAAAAGAGAGCTAAAACTATTCACAATTACAATATGTAACTACTAATCAATGACAAAATGATTTAGGAGAGAAACTAATTAAAAATAATTACGTTACTAAAACAATATAAAATACAGCTGGATATGATCTCTGCAAATATTCAATAATAGAACAATATAATTAACATAGTGAGTAAAAAAAAATCAAACATATGCACAATTGATGAATGGCAACTATTCATAAAGACAGTGACTATATTAAACTTTCTTCTAGGGGAGGCTTTGAGGTTGCTTAACTTAAATCTTAAAAACTAATGACAATACAATTTTTACTTCTATAAAAATTTCGAAGACAGTGTGGAATTTATACTGTAAAAGCTCTCATATATATGGTGAATTTTTTCATCTCCCTTTTTCATTTTTAATTATAGGGATTTTCATTTCCCTTTTCTCATTTTTAGTTATAGGGATTTTCATTTTCCTTTTTCATTTCCCCAGTCTCCATTACCTATAATTGCTAGGGTTTGGGCTTATTCCCACACCTTGTTTCCGTTAAACTCTCACCTTACACTTTGATGTAGGTCTGGATTGTAACTACGTACCGCGAATTCTTTTCCTTGAGATCGGCCGAACACAGAAGGGAGACGATATATCTGCCATGAACCTCTTCCGCCCGCGTTCCACCTCCAGCTGAAAAATATGAACATAGCCCTGAGTAGACTCTAGGGCCGGAAACTAGGGCCTAATGTCACTAATACAAATGCAAGAGGGAATAGATATGACCTCTGAGTACAGACAACGGCCATATGTAAGCATTTAGAAGGCATACTTTGCCTCCCTGCATCTGCAGGCACTTGCAATCTCTCCAATGGGTATGTGGTGACTATTCCCAGAATGCCTGCTTTCACCTGGTCAATGAATAGTCTACTCTCAGTTTTTGCAGGCTACCGTACACAATAATAATTACTCAACCAACTTCAAGTAAAGTTGGGCTAAAACTTAACTGGCTTATAGTTAAGTGTAACAGACAAAATGTACGGTACTAAAGGGGAAGGGCATGAGTTATGTTTGCTTAATAGTAGTGGAGAACTCCCACTGGTTAATGACACACATACACTAAATAATATTAAACTGAATACTGCAAAAATCCAGGCTTAAATGAAAGACTCATCAATAAAATGTAAAAATATATTGAAAAAAAAATTAATATTATAAAGGAGAGCAATATTTCAGCTTAAAAGAAAAGGATAAATTTTACTCTAGTTTAGGCAGCAATAAGGTGAATTTTACAAAAATAACAAACAGTTATAGCTCCAGACACGACTGCTGGACACATCAAAACAAAACAACGCTTAATATCGAAATAATGATTGTTCAAAATCCAAGAACTTTATACAATATTGAAACACAGTCACTGCTTGACAAATTCGACAGCACTAGTCCAAGGGGCGAAATGGGAGGCTCGTAAATTTACACGAATTTTACGAGTCTCTAACAATAGGTCCTCACCTGGTGCTGTCTTCAGAGGGAGTCCTCGTCCGTTCTGTAAACAAATCAGACAAGCATCACATTCTAAAATAAACGGATATATTTTTATCATATTCTACATAATTAAGGACTTCCTAAGATTTAGGTTAACTTTACAAACAAATCCCATTTATTCATGAGAAAATAATGAATTAATGACAAAATAACTGATAGTTATAATATAGTCTCTCAAAAGAATATATACATGTAGGCTGATGCAATACTAATGGTATTACAAAAACACACACACACACACACAAGGTATAACTAATGAAACTGTGTGTGATAGACAGATCACCACACTCTCCCCCCACAAAGGGTAGAAGCTAAATAAATCACATGTACAAACATAATAAAGTATAGAGCAAAAACAGAAAATTTAAAGGCAACATTTACAACCTATCTTCTGCAATTAGATCTCTACGCAGTTTTTCAGCTCGACAAGCTGCTTGACGTCTAGGTCTTGGTGGTGCTCTAGGTACAACTGGAGGATTGAGTGGATCTACTGGTTATACTTCAGGAGCAACTTCCTGATGTAGTTCTAAGGGAATGAGTTTAGAAAGAGGTCTTACATACTATCCATCAACTGTGCGGAGGAACACACTGCGTACAATACCATCTCTCCCCTTTATCAACTGGGTTAATAATCCTAAAGAATAACTGGATCTTGTTTTGTTCTCGGTTTCTATAAGAACTAACTCACCAACTTGAACTGTACATGGTTCGTCTTTGGCGCACGTTAAATGTCTTTCTCGGAGTGAAGTGAGGTAGGAATCCATCCACACCCTTTCATACTTCTTCAAAATATCCGAGAGTCTAGAGTACTGAACTCTCAAATCCAACGATTCTCCAAAGGGAACATCTGCTCCAAAGGAATTGAGAGGTGGGAACAGAGTTACTGTACTTCCATTGATTAAATGAGAAGGAGTGATATACTCATCTCGAATATCTTCCGACAAATATGTAAGAGGACGGGAGTTGATAACACATTCTATTTCACACAAGATGGTATGTAACTCACTAAAGGAAATACACTTCTCGTAGAGAGACTTATGAAGACTACTCTTAACACAACCTATGAGCCTTTCAAAGAAACCACCGCTCCATGGAGAACGAGGGGTATTGAACTTCCAAAATATATCATTATCTTTCATGCAAGCTTTGACTTCAGGGTCATCCTTAATGTCACTGAGGAATCGTTCTGCACCTCGAAAATTAGTACCATTATCAGAAAAGATAATGGAAGGAATTCCAAATCTAGAAGCAAATCTGCGAAATGCAAACAGATATTCTAAGGTGGTTAAAGAACTACACAAATCTAAATGTACTGCTCTTGATGGAGTGCATGTGAATAAATACACATAAACCTTCTCACTGTAGTTACTCGTAGTTATAGGGTCAAAAATAGTGATAGAACCAGTAAAATCCACTCCAACTGAGTTGAAGGGTTTAACAAAAATGACTTTTTCCTTTGGTAAAGGAGGGGGACCTGGTTGAGAGATTGTCTTGCCAACTGCTTTTTTACACAAAATACGTGTTTTTAATATTTTCTTCACAATAACTCTACCTTTAGAGATCCAAAACTGTTTCTTAAGTCCTGACAACATTTGTCCTAATCCACAATGATGATGTTGAATATGATAATGAACTATTATAAGTTTGGTCAATGGATGTTTGGCAGGTAAGTAAATTGGAAATTGTGCTTCAGGAGATAGATCTGAATTCTGTAATCTACTGCCACAACAAATTAACTGATCTTCGTTCAAATGTAAATCTAATTGTTTGAATAAATTGATGAGTTCCGAAGCTGGTTTAGCACTTTGCTCAGGTCGTTTCAAAAATGCAAATAATGTAGGAAAACTTTGCAACTGGGCTAATCTAATACAAGCATGAAGAGTATTCAACCTGAACTTGTCGTGGAAATAATGATTACAGAACTGCTTTACATATGACATGATTCTCATAACTTTAGTAAGAGATGAATATTTACTCATCTCAAAATGAGGAAGTATGGGTTCATTAACATTAGGTTCTGTTAAAATCTCATACACTACTGTAGAATTAACAATGAACTCTTTCTGTTGTTGATATTCTGATGGATTAAGCAAAAATGAAGGTCCATGTCTCCACATGACATTGCTATTCAACTTTGATACACTAACACCTCTGGTCAATATATCTGCAGGATTCTCTCTAGATGGAACATGTAAAATGTTCAAATCAAACTTAGATCGCAAATTGCGAATTTCACACACTCTGTTTCTCACAAACACATCTGATGATGAATCATGATACACCCAATTAATGGCAACTTCACTGTCACACCATATAGTGCAACCTTTGAATGCTAATTTCTCATTAGACAAGAGTGTCAGAGCCAATTTTGAGGCTAAAGTAAGTGAGAGTAACTCTAACTTAGGAATGGTGAGTGGAGGATTTGGTGATACTCTTACTTTACTCATAATGATATCACTAGATTTGCTTCTTAAGTCCACAGCATATGCAACTAATCCATAAGCTACTTTAGATGAATCACAAAATATGTGCAAATCTGATACACCAGGGAAAATTACAAATCTAGGATATTGAATGGTTGACATCTGATTCAAATCTCTGCAAATAACTGAAAATTCTTGTACTAAAGGTTCTGGCAAAGGTTCATTCCAAGAACACTTACTTCTCCATAATTTTGAAATGAATAACTTTCCCTTGATCAAGATTGGTGACAACAATCCTAAAGGATCAAATACGCTAGCAATTACAGATACAACTGATCTCTTGGTGATTTGATGATGCACACACTCCTCCTTGCACACTTTCATACAGGAGTACAATTGATTTAATCGTTTACAACATTCCAAGAAATTCCTAAAACATTTATATTATTCAGATCCAATTGGTCATGATTAACACCTACTTCATCATTAAATTTTACATCATTACTCACCCAACCTTGTAATGGCATAGAGGCTTCTGCTAAAATAGAATTTGCAATGGGATACTTTGTTTTTAACTGTTCAGAGTCTGAATAGGTACAAACAAAGTTATCTACATTGAAATGAGAGATCAGAGACTTAGATACAGGATGTGAATGTGTCTCCAAGTGATATGTGAGTGTTTTCTGAAGCAAAAAGGGAAATGATGTTGCACCAAAAAGTACTACTTTAAATCTATAGGTAGCTACCATCTGAAGTGCTTCATCCTCGAACCACAAGAATCTACAGAAATCTCTGCAGTTTGGCAAAATACTTATATGTAAGAAGGCTTTGGAAATGTCTGATACAGCAGCTACATGGGTTAGTACGAAATTCAATGAGTGAATCAACAAGTTTCTGGGTTAGGCTTGGGCCTGTTAGTAAATATTCATTCAGACTCTTTGATTCTGAATCAGCTCTACTAGAAGCATTAAACACTACTCTAATAGGAGTGGTGGGAGAATTCTTGTAGACTAGGTGATGAGGTAAGTAATGAGTCAATCCGACTGTAACTGAAGGGTTATCAATTTTCTCAGTGAATCCCAATTCAATGTACTCATTAAAAATCTCTGAGTATTGTCCATAAAGTTCTGGACGAGTTGCAAAGGATTTAGCTAGTGACATGAGCTGACCATAAGCTCTTCTATAGTTAGTTGCTGGTCTCTCAGTGCCCTTAAAGGGTAATTCCACAAAATACTGATTGTCTGCCTTCTGGCAAGTGGACTCAAAATGACTCACTGATTGTACTTCCTCAAGCGTTAAAGTTTCATTCTTAATACCAATAACATCTAAATTCCAAAGGTTCTGAACTTCGGACTCAAGGGTTTGTACTCCTACACGAGCACAAAGCACATGTTGTCCATTAACTGTGTTAACTGACCGAGAACTAATTGCCCACTTTGGAATAGGTCCAAAGATAATCGAACCTGCTGGACTAGACAAAAGTGTAATTCCGGAATAGAAAGTACAGTTGGCCACAAATCTAGAATAGTAATCTGCACCAATTACCATACCTATGTCACTAATCACATCAGAATCAATGCTTCTTCTTCTTTGATGTTCTCCCTTGAGGGTGAGCGGACCTTCCCTTGAGGCTCGCAGGTGGGGTAAGATTTTGTTGATTGTAGGTGGTAGTAGAATCAATGCTAGGATCTGCAAGTTTGATCCCCTTTTTGCTGAGTGTTTCTGCAACACTAGCAATGCCAGATACATATAACGTAGTGTTAACCTTATCATAGATGACAGCATAAATCGGAATACATTGTGTACCAATGCGTACTACAACACGAACGACGTCACACGAAATGTTTTCGGCTTGATTACCAAATGAAGTCAGTTTAAGTGAGATACAACACACTGGATTGAGTTTAAGGCACTTTACTACTGCAGAATGAATGAAAGACCGTTGAGCACCGGTATATAAAAACATACTAACTGTTTCACGTACCCCAGCACCAGAAATCTTAACAATTGCTGTAGGAAGTGCTACTGAAGGAAGTGGAACCTTATTAGTCTGGACATCTGTTTGAACAGAATTAGCGACACTGTCATCTCTTCCTGACAGGATTCTAAACTTATCACCCACTTCTACTTGATGAGTGGGAATATTACTGTTAAGGTTAGTTCCATTATTAATAACTGTTGGGGCATTAGACGCAACTGACACTTGATTAACTGCAGTACTACGGTTGGTTAGTTTCATGCAGAGAAAGGTATGATATTTGCCATTACAATTTCTACACTCAGCCGTCTCTCTACACTGTGAGGCTCTATGGCCTTTCTGCATACACACGAAACATAGTTCTAACTCTCTAACTCTGTTCTTCCTGGCTTCATGAGTTGCGTAATTAGAACTAAACTTAGTATTATGAATATCCTTACAAAAGAGACAATGTTTGTTCCAAGTACTTGAATTGCTAGATGACAAATTAGACTTATTTTGAGTCTGGGACACAACTACTTGTTTAGGTACTGTACTAAGCCTATGATTAGAATTTGTACTAGAGTTCTGACTAACTTCTACTTTAGTTTTGGAATGTGCATCAGAATGTGAACCTTGCTTATTCCTAGACTGATCAGAGAGAATACGAGAACATTCCATGACCTTGATAAGGTGTCCAATACCATCCTTCAATTGTGTAATAGTCAAAGTATAAGTACTGTACTTATTAAAAAGGTACTCTAAAGTTTTAGGACTAAGTTTCTTAGCAATTATGTCTCTTATTAGGTAGTCATCACAAGGTACTTGGGTTACACCCTCTATTTGCATCAACAAACGTTGAAATGTTAACTGAAATTCAGTCAACTCAGTTAAATTATGTTCAGGGGGTTTCATGTCCATCAAATCTAAATGTAATTGTTGCAACAAAAGATCATAGTCAGCAAAACTTTTTCTCAACAAACTTAATGCTATACTGTAATTACCACTAGTTATGGGAAGACCTTCAATGGTTCTATAAGCTTTACCTCTCAAATAAGATCTGAGCATGCTAAATTTCAATACTGGCTCAATGTCTTGACGATTATCAATTAACCTACTAAAGGAATCCCAAAATCAATTCCACTGACTCAACTGACCATCAAATTCAGGAATCTTAATCTCAGTAACTTAGGGTGTGGAAGGGGTCTAGCAGGTACTACTGTCTGACTAGGAGCTTGACTAGTTGTAGCTTGTGCTTGACTACCAAAGGACAAATGCTCATCTATAGCCGACTTAATTTGTATGAGCACTTTATAGGCATTACGTTTCAGAGTTCTGTGCTCTCTAGAAACTTGACTAAGCTGGGTACTATCAATAGCATCTTGACTAGCTGTCCAATGTACATCAATGGACTCATACAACTTTGTAAGTTCTGCTTCTGAAGACTGTAACGACCGTAAGGATGGTGGAGGAGACGCTTTAAGGTCATGTTCTATAGAACTGAGCATATCTATCAGATCGTCGGTTACAACCTTGTAAAGTTCAAACGCTTTACTTTCATCGATTGATGGTAAAGACATCTTTCTGGATTAATCTATACCTGCAAATCACAATAATTTTGGCTGGGTGACCAAACTAAACTAATATCTAAATTAACTAGGATTATAATATCTATATCCTAGGTACACTTGATTGCACATGCATGTATTCAAATAGCTAATCTAAATCTTCCCTTGGACTAAAGACTTTGACATCAGCAGTGATATCACAAAAAATATGCCATGGATTTATGTACAGTGTTTTAATATCAAAGTTCAGAAACAATACCAAAGGTAGCCTATTCCAAATTTCATTCAGTAAATGTAGTAAAGTATGCTAGCTAGGGTAGGCTTAATCCGGTTCGAAGGACCAGAAAAACTAGAATATGTGGTGACTATTCCCAGAATGCCTGTTTTCACCTGGTCAGTGAATAGTCTACTCTCAGTTTTTGCAGGCTACCATACACAATAATATTTACTCATCCATCTTCAAGTAAAGTTGGGCTAAAACTTAACTGGCTTATAGTTAAATGTAACAGACAAACTGTACGGTACAAAAGGGGGAGGGCATGAGTTATGTTTGCTTAATAGTAGTGGAGAACTCCCACTGGTTAATGACACACATACACTAAATAATATTAAACTGAATACTGCAAAAATCCAGGCTTAAATGAAAGACTCATCAATAAAATGTAAAAATATATTGAAAAAAACAACTTAATATTATAATGGAGAGCAATATTTCAGCTTAAAAGAAAAGGATAAATTTTACTCTAGTTTAGGCGGCAATAAGGTGAATTTTACAAAAATAACAAAGAGTTATAGCTCCAGGCACGACTGCTGGACACATCAAAATAAAACAACACTTAATATCGAAATAATGATTGTTCAATATCCAAGAACTTTATACAATATTGAAACACAGTCACTGCTTGACAAATTCGACCGCACTAGTCCAAGGGGCGAAATGGGGGGCTCATATATTTTCACATATTTTACGAGTCTCCAACAATAGGTCCTCACCTGGTGCTGTCTTCAGAGGGAGTCCTCGTCCGTTCTGTAAACAAATCAGACGAGCATCACATTCTAAAATAAACGGATATATTTTTATCATATTTTACATAATTAAGGACTTCCTAAGATTTAGATTAACTTTACAAACAAATCCCATTTATTCATGGGAAAATAATGAATTAATGACAAAATAACTGATAGTTATAATATAGTCTCTCAAACGAATATATACATGTAGGCTGATGCAATACTAATGGTATCACAAAAAAAAAAAACACACACACACAAGGTATAACTAATGAAACTGTGCGTGATAGACAGATCACCACAGGGTAAAAGGGACTGGTTTGTGAAAAAAATGAATTAAAATTGCAGGTCGGGGCTGCCTGGAAATAGGGTGGTAATTTAAAGTATGTGTGTGCACCATTAGATTATTACTCCAAGATACTTAGGACGTAGCTGAGTAACTGATACATAACATTAGTATACTATAGATATCAAAAAGAAAAGTCATGAAATGCTGAGAACAGCCACTTAAGAAATATTCTTATTAGCATTGACTACAGTAGCATAAAAGCATGAATTTAAAATAAAAACACAAATCATTTGGTTACTACTGATAGCATTACGAAAATAATAATTATCAAAAGGGCCATGGAGTAATAGCAACAATCACAGCCAACATAATAATAACAATAATAATAATGATCATAATAAGAATAATGAAAACAGAAAAAAATACTAAATCAGGAATTGCAGTATATATACAAATGATACTGACATTCTGAGGCAAGAACTGAGTTCTATTCTTATATTCCATAATATTGCTCATTTTAATTCAGTCTCTTTTACTATTTATTTACTTTATATATATATATATATATATATATATATATATATATATATATATATATATATATATATATATATATATATATATATATATATATATATATATATATATATATATATATATATATATATATATATATATATATATATATATATATATATATATATATATATATATATATATATATATATATATATATACATATATATATATATATATATATATATATATATATATATATATATATATATATATATATATATATATATATATATATATATATATATATATATATATATATATATATATATATATATATATATATGAATCATTTTTTACCCCAACCGGGACTCGAACCTAGGACTTATAATTACTAAGCCAAGGCGCTACCAACTACATGCCACAGAAGGTATAAAAAGGAATCCAACCTTATAGCTTATATCTGCTATACTTAGGGATGAACACATTCTATCTGAATGCCACTATGTTCATATTATAGATTCCTCAACCTCACTTGTGGCTTCATTTTAGCATTTAATTCAAATCCCAATCTCATTCGGGTCATACAATAACCAAGCAAGCACATTACATATGTGAAAACATGAATAATTTTTACCTCGACCGGGACTCGAACCTAGGACTCATAATTACTAAGTCAAGGCTCTACCAACTACACGCCACAGAAGGTATAAAAAGGAATCCAACCTTATAGCTTATATCTGCTATACTTAGGGATGAACACATTCTATCTGAATGCCACTATGTTCATATTATAGATTCCCCAACCTCACTGGTGGCTTCATTTTAGCATTTAATTCAAATCTCAATCTCATTCGGGTCATACAATAACCAAGCAAGCACATTACATATGTGAAAACATGAATCATTTTTTACCCCGACCGGGACTCGAACCTAGGACTTATAATTACTAAGTCAAGGCGCTACCAACTACACACCACAGAAGGTATAAAAAGGAATGTTTAAATCCATTTTTATTCTGTTTAACATTGCAAATGGCACAAGTGGAATAAAGATGCACATACTTGTCTATTATGTCAATCTTTCTCTTTTTTTATAAATCAGAGGGTTGAGTCGAAGCACACACTCGCTATAAGTTAAATATACCCCTGAGGAAATTTAAACAAAATACTACAATCATATTTGCTCATTTTATATAATAAAATATGAAACTCTTGGAATCTTAATAAGAATTGTAAATTTAAAATATTTTACACTAATGCTGATATCTCAAGAGAATTTCTTATTTTTTATTTATTTATCTTTACTACTATCAACAAACTTTACGATTATCCTTGCTAAATAATCGATATAAAAGGACAAAAGTATCATTATTTTTTAATTTCAAGCCCAAAATATACGCTCTGAGAATCTCAGTTATCTTAATTAGCTCAATTGTTATTATAAATTTCATGACAATGACAATAATTAACAATAATTATCTCTAGATAAGCTTCTCAAAATTTTTAATATCTTCATCTCTTCGAAATGTTACAATTATCATATGAAGATGATATACACTTTTCAACAAAAAACAAATATAAAAAAACGTGCATCTGAAAAAAAATTAAAAAGCTTGTCTCTGTGTATGCAGTACTAAAATTAAAAATAATATTGCATTTGCAACATTAAAGATTGAATTTTGTTTAAGTTTCATAATCTCTTAAGGAATTGTGCATAAAAATTATATATATATATATATATATATATATATATATATATATATATATATATATATATATATATATATATATATATATATATATATATATATATATATATATATATATATATATATATATATATATATATATATATATATATATATATATATATATATATATATATATGTATATATATATATATATATATATATATATATATATATATATATATATATATATATATATATATATATATATATATATATATATATATATATATATATATATATATATATATATATATATATATATATATATATATATATATATATATATATATATATATTCTTGTACGAACTCAATTTTAATTTTTTTGAGTGACTATTCAACTGAATTACCTCAGGAGACAGGGGGGAGTTATATATTTTTCCTCCTTTTCTATGCTTACGATCGGGTAGGTATTAACTACCTTCCTTTTTTACTCTCTTTCCATTTCCTACCCCCAATACTGCTCAACATTTGTCTTCTGGACTGAAGATGGCTAGCTTTTGCGGGGAGTTTTGCATGCAGGCGCTGTTCCTCCCCTGTCTCTTTGGTTTCTGGATCAACTTCGTCTCTTTCAAATACAGAAAACGGCTGTATGATATTCTTGTTGCCATTTCTTGTGAGTTTACACTCCCTTCTTCATGACCATGCTGAAATAATGGTGACAAACATTATCATGGCTTAAACTCCAAAGTTTTATTTTATCTCTTTAGACATATTCTTTCGGACAATTAATGTAAATACCGCAGCTAAAAAAAAAATAAAGAAATAATTCATAAATCGCATCCTTTATCACCTAATATCTCTCTTGGAGTTTTCAAAAGTCGAATAATAATCTCGTTGGTGGAATAGGGGACTAAAAAAATTAAATAAAATAAAGTCTGCATCTCAGCCATAGCTGGGCAGGTGGAACATCACGTTGCCTCAAAAATATCTTTTAATAGATGTCATAATGGTACAGCACCTCCCATTAAAATTACGCGCATATGGCTCGCATTCAGACACAGGTGTCGCAGGGGAAGAGTTCTCCCAGAGCCTGTCCCCATCCTGCTTCCAAAGGGACTTCCCTCGATTCCACCCACGAGAGCATCCCTCCCATTATACCCCCAGTCAGTCACACTCGTTCCCTCTCTCACTCATTCATACTTGCAACTCACACTCTTTAAACATTTTCCCTGAGAAATCTGTTTACAGCGCTGATTTCTTTCCCCGTCACTCTGAAGGAGTGTGTGTGTGAAATTGAGGTCGGTCCGGGCGGTCGCATGACTGTGTCAATGGTCCTAGGTCCTCCCTATACTCCCCACTACAGTACGGTAGGGTGACACCCTAACCTCCCAATCGCGGCACAATTTACCCTATTCTCTTTCCTCGCCTGCATAACATTTTAATGAACGAAATAGAACTCTTTATATTGAACAGTAAAAATTTTAATAACATCACAAAATTCTCTAGTTCTTCAGAGGGTATGACATACTCGTTTTTGATAGAAAAATCAGTACAGTAACTATTACTTCAAAATAACGAATTCGAGAGAGAGATCGGTCATGTCCTCATTCCTTTCTTGGAAATCACACGTGATAAAAGAAAAGCCTTAAGAGCAGATTCAAGTATATTTCTCACTATAATTTTTACCCGCATTTTGGAGTATATAAAAACTCTACTACTTATATTATATTCTTAAACACTCACTTTTCGCAAACGTTTTTCGGTAAAATTTCTCTACTTTCACTTTAAGAAATTAATATAAAAATAATTTGACACATACCTTAATTTTTCAATTAAAATCAATACATTTGCCTGTTTAGTAATTAACTTAGGCAATAATAAAAATAAGTGGAACACCCTTCAAACATAATAACTCGTTATATTGTTCAAATTATAACAAAAATCGAGTTTATTACTGCTTATAGCTATTAGTACAAGTTATCCATGTTACTAATGGGTACAGAAATTCCACTTTCATTAATTTACTAAAGCCATGCTTACTTTTACATGCAGGGTGGCTGAGTCAAAGCATGACTACAGAGTAAAATGGCAGAGTACTCCGACCTCAGTTTCTTTTAATATTGGTCCCATTACTCACTGGATACAAATTGCAAGTACTTAGCAATTTTGGGATGCTGCTTGAAGGATGTCACAGCCACAGGCACTAGAGGAGGAGGTTTTCCTTTCTTCTGGGCTCGTTGGTTTTCTTGCCGACGTTGGCCATATGTCTCGTAAAATCGCTGATTCACCATCACAGGCATCTTCTAAGTCGAATTCAGCAACAAATAACACCTAGTAGGGGCGTTTTTTCTCAAAGCCACATTCACAGTGCGGTGCACAGTGATATACACGAATCGTTCTAAATTTCTCTCCCAGCTTATGCTTCTCAGCCTTCGTGAACGAAGTTTCAGCAACTTTCCTTTGTAGTCATAATGCATGGGACAATTCTTACTGCGGGGCACCTTGACTATACGGGGACGGGGGAGAGGTGTGACTAGCTGTGCTGTTTCGATACTCTGAGTGTCATCTGAGCCTGAGGCATCTCTCTTGGCATCGCTTGCTTGTAATCGTCTTGAAGTTTCTTCTAACTCGAGGATTCGACGAATCTTTTCTACCTCGGACATTTCTTAAAGAGATGCTTATTTATCTGTTTCTTGCATTTTGCACGGCACGGGATGCACTGGCATTTATGTCTTTTTTTGTCTCTTCACTGTAATTATGGCGAGGAGTCGTCCTGAGCTGCCGCCACTGACGTATGGATCTTGACTCTATATGATAATTATTTTCACCTGAATGTCTAATATATTTTAGATTTGGTAGCGAGGTCATTGATAACAGACATGCATCGTTCATGTACATGGGTTTATTAGAGATAACCTTATTTTATACCTCAATGCCCCCCAGCTACAACTCACAGTTCCACACCCCCTTAGGGGAAACTTCTATATAGATCTTAGTTTTGCCCTAAGCAAGTTCTAATTCCTAACTGCCTCTCTGTGAACATCTGAACCCTCACTGTCTTGTATTACCAAGATGGTAGGTGTGGCGGCTCAGGCAGCCTGCCAATAGGCTTCCAACTGGAGGCAATCTCCTCCCTTGTGGGTGGTTTTTAGTTGGGGCATCAAGTAGGCCTAAAAAGTCTTTTCACAGGCGCACGTACGTACATACATATAGATGTTTGTCTTGGGAATCAGGAACTGGGTGGGCAACTTTGACCTCTATCGGCTCTTGGCTCCTATATGAGAGAGCCTAAGGCATAACAATATATCTAGCTGTCAAAACACCCTCCAGCCAAGAAAATACATGGTGAGTATTAGTTACAACACTTGACTTTCTCAAACCACGTGACCCCTTTCTGTTTCACTATTTCTTTAGCTTTTCTTAAAACATATATATATATATATATATATATATATATATATATATAATATATATATATATATATATATATATATATATATATATATATATATTTAAATTTATTTATCTATTTATGATTGTGACACCAGGATGGGCCAAAAAAAATTAAAATAAATCTACTCTCGTCGGGCCTGGGCACGAGGAAAACAGAGAAATAGAGATGGGGAGTATTGTGACTAGTCAGATATGTAACACATATCCAAGAATATCCAGTGTTGATGTAGGCATAGAAAGAGAACCGTAATATATATATGTATATATATATATATATATATATATATATATATATATATATATATATATATATATATATATATATATATATATATATATATATATATATATATATATATATATATATACATGAACAAAATACTTTATCTACTGACACTTAATAGAGTATTAGTGTTTTTCTAGTACTCTTCACCATTTCTTACCAAATGTACTAAATCTTAATTTACTGTTAGATAAATAAGTTAACAGAGAAATATGAGAAACTGGACACAATATCTCCTAGTAGCAGCAATAACAAATACTTTTTCCTTCTGATGAAAGACTCAGTGAGCGAACAGATATGCATTAGGAAAGCAAAAGCTTCTTACAAAAGCGCAAAAGCTCATTCCAAATGCTCTTTCATGGTTACATTTTTCATGTTTTATACTCTGCCTTTTGAAATAGAGAGAGAGAGAGAGAGAGAGAGAGAGAGAGAGAGAGAGAGAGAGAGAGAGAGAGAGAGAGAGAGAGAGAGAGAGAGAGAGAGAGAGAGAGAGAGAGAGAGAGAGAGAGAGAGAGAGAGAAATTATGGGTATTTGTGTGCTAACAATAATTACCCCAGAATCGGATATACTGTTGGTCTAGGATTTCTCTTAGAGCTTGTCTCAGCTCTAAAGAGCTTATTTACTGAATCATATAATTGTAATTTTTCCTTTTATAATAACAGCGAGGAAAACTACAGATGCGAACTTCTGTAGATCTTTAATTTTAGATATGACCCAACGAATCTTCCAAATCAAAAAGTTCTATTTCTGTTACTACATAGTTCTGAAAAGCTACAATTATTAAAGAAATTGAAAATGAAAGACACTCATAAAATTCTAGATCATAACCGTTTTATGCGTTTTTGAATTGTTTGCAGTTCTTATTGTGAAAGCATCATTGTGTTTTTGCAAGTGTCCATTTACACACACAGTGTGTAATTTCTTAATTGTATTTACTGAATTGTGCTTACAGGAAAGAGTCCCAAACTCGTAAATCCCCGTCTCCTGGTCGGTTCCATTTTGTACTTAGTGATACTTATCACACCTGTCCTTAAAACTATGGATTGAGTTAGCATTAACTACCTACTCGCTTTGCGAATTCCAATTATCAACTACTCTTACACTAAAAAAGTGCTTCCTTACATCCTGCAAAGAAGTTTTCTTACAAAGCTTCAAACTATGATCTCTAGTTCTAGTGCCAGCCATATCAAAATATCGATCCCTATCCACTCTATCATAACCATGAAGGAATTTAAAGACTGTCACCATATCCCCCCTCAATCTTCTAGCTTCGAATGATGGTAAGTCTAATTCCCTCAGCCTCTCATCATAACTGAGATTGCGTATTTCTGGCACCAGTTTCGTGGCATGTCTTTGAACTTCTTCCAGCTTAACTGCGTACTTTTTCAAGTACGGATTCCAAAAGGGGACTGCATATTCAAGTTTTGGCCTCACATAGATTACATAAATATTTCTGAACATTTCCTTGTCCATGTGCCTGAAGGCTACCCTTACATTTGTTAAGAACGCATATGCTGCCTTTACTCTGCCATTTATAGGTATGTCTGGAGACAAATCTGCCAGTATGTTTACTCCTAGATTTCCCTCATTCTCTGTCTCTTGAAGCTGTACTCCTGCCACCGAGTAGTCAAGTTTGGGCCTTCTTGCACTTGCACCCATTCTTACTACCTTACATTTTGAAGTATTGAATTTCATTAGCCACTTTTCTGTGTGTTTGTGTATGTGTGTCTTAATCATAATGAAACAAGTGAACATAATATATGTAAAGAGCAATAGGAAAATAAAGAAAATAACAGAGGACAAAACGCTCTTATATATTTAAATTATTCATCCTCAGAGCAAAAGCTGCTGTGGTAAGACGCACAAGGAGACTACAGTGTCATCCTAAATTATGAAAGGTTACCTTACTTGGCAGGGGTTATCCGTTAATGACGATAAAAAAAATTGTATAGTGTAGGTACTACGAGTGCAGGGTACGACAGTATTAGTTTACCTAGTTCCACTTAAATGAAAAAAAGATAAACCATAATGGATAATCGCAGAATTTACAACAGACTAAGAAACCCTTCCTTGTCTTGTGCAGATGGTATAAAACAAAAGTTGAGAGAGAATTTTGGCGCTTTACACAGAGAAGGAGACGAAGAAAAAATGCAATAACATCAAGGCCATCCTTCCTAATTCTCAAGATAAAAGGCATTACCTTGAGAATACGGCCTCAGTTTTTGGCACAAAACCAGAAATTTCACAGTTGGTTGATACAAATGGGTGTTTACCACTTATCTGAGGAAACATGTTGCAGTATGTAAACATTCCCAGACAGGACTTTTATCGAATCATTAGTATAGCAATCATTACTATTATTACTATTATTATTACTATCATTATTACTATTATTATTACTCTTACTGAAAAAAATAGGTTTTCCTTTAGGAAATCTTAAACTAATTATAAATTGGAAAACATAATGGAGAATAATCCACTTGTTCATCTTGCACCACTCTTTATTTAATATTTCGGGTCACAGCTAGACCCATTTCCCTCTGCAAATAACAGAACAAATCCATTTAAATTTTCAAGAATGAAT
>JAXCGZ010000897.1:0-35708 GCA_037179515.1 Halocaridina rubra
GTATGCTAAATGTCGTGAATCTAACATTGCCTTCCTGCAGTCTTCATTATCATTTGGGTAATAAGTCCATTATCTGACATGTTTATGTGAAATGATAATTGAAATTAAGAACATATGCCATTTCCTGAAATAATTTTATTCTGTATAATTAAGAAATATCATACACTGAATTTTAATCTTTTCAGAATTGCTCAATAATTTTTAATGAAGATACATCATATTTATAAGTTATGCATGAAAATTGATAACCCTCAGTAATAATCATTACTACAGAAAAAAAGCATTTTAAACCATTTGAATATACAAATATTGTAAATGATCTCTTTGATATATAGTCCCTATTATTTCCGTGAAATATTAAATACAAATAATTAGTTTCTAGGTGGAACCTAAAGAAATTGTTGTGGAATATGTACCCCTTAACTTAGGTAGCAAATTATGTTTTTCTTTTCCTTGCAGTTTGTAGAGGCAATTTACTGTAATATTTGTTTATTGCCAAGGTAGAAAGATGTACTTATTTCGTAAGCTGTGCATGATAGATCATATTAGAGAACTTATACTGCAAAGCAGTAGCAATTTTGGTGCTAAAGTTAAATTCCTTACAGTTATATGTATCTTACTATATCTATAGTTTTCATTAGTGTAGCTAAGCCCTCAATAAGTCATTGGCCCGATTTCTTAAACAGTGTAAACGTAGGATACCATATTGTTAGTTAGCTAGACACACACAAATGGATTTCATAAGCGCATCTGACGCGGTCCTGTGTATGGCTATGATCCCATGTTGGATCATAGCCATACATAGAACTGCATCAGATGCGTTTATGAATTTGTGTGTGTCTAGCTAACTAACATATGGTATCCTAGGTTTACACTGTTTAAGAAATTGGTCTCTGAGTTTCGCTGGGATTTGCTCAGCCCGGAGACTAAAAACTAACAAGCAACGCTAACAAAAACAATTTAGAAAATCCAAAAATATCATGATATTTTAACATAGGTTAGACTAAAATTATTTCAAGGTTTAAGGCCAGAATGTTTTACCACTGACATCTGTAAGCAAGTAAAATTAACTTGGTTAGGAAAATTTTTTTAAACAGTTTTGCAGGTATAAAAGCTTCTTTTAATTCCATCCATAAGCAGATATTGTTACAATATTTTCATATTCTTCTTTCAGTCCTTACTGCATTGTAGTAATGTACAGTTGAATATCTTCTTTTATGTCAGATATTTATCTGAAGAGTTAGAGCAGTATCTAAAATATGTTTTTTTTTTTTATCAATACTGTGAAAAAAGGTATTTAGGCCTATTCCCTTAATTAGGAAATTGCCATATTAGGCAGCTTGTAGAAAATCTCTGGGCAAAAGTTTTAAAATATGTTCTATACTTGATATTCTCTCTCTCTCTCTCTCTCTCTCTCTCTCTCTCTCTCTCTCTCTCTCTCTCTCTCTCTCTCTCTCTCTCTCCTCTCTCTCTCTCTCTCTCTCTCTCTCTCTCTCTCTCTCTCTCTCTCTCTCTCTCTCTCTCATAAAAGTCCTCTAGTGGAATTTATTGCTGTTCTATTATTATTATTATTATTATTATTATTATTATTATTATTATTATTATTATTATTATTATTATTATTATTATTATTAAACTGTCTCTATTTCTTTGTTGCAGATTTCGTCTCGACTGTCAAAGTGAGTACAAAACTAAAACGCTACGATATGGAATCAAGAAGCTCTCTTTTTGTTTTCAACCATTACCCATTCATGTTTGAATTGATATATTTCTTTTAGTGTGTCATAATGGTTGAAAATGTGTGATATGTTTTTATACGATGTTGAGAAGAAACAATGATATACTGTATGTTACTGCACATAGGGCATGTTTCGGTATTAGGGTGCTAAGGTGTTTAGGCCATGTGATGATATGGTGTTTTTGACATGTTATCGTAAGGGTTTTACTGTGTTTAGGCCATTTGATTTTATCGTGTTTAGGACATATTACTTTAACGTTGTTTGGGTGTTTAAACTACATTGTGTTATAATGTACAAAATATGTTACCTTAACTGTTTTACGGTGCATAAGACTTGCTATCATATGGTCTTACGGTTAATAGGGCATGCTATCATGTGGTCTAACGGTGAATAGGACATTCCATCATATGATTTTATGGTGAATAGGACATACTATCAAATGGTTTTACGGTGAATAGTACATGCAATAGTTTGATCGTATGGTGAATTGGACATGCTATCATATTGTCTTATGGTGAATCACTTTGGTATCATATGGTCTTACGGTGGATAAGACATGCTATCACATGGTCTTACGATGAATTGGACATGCCATCAAATGGTTTTACGGTGAAAAGAATATGCTATCATAAAATCTTATGGGTTAAAGTCGCATTATCTTACCGTATTAAGGACATGCTGGAAAAACGAGTGTTTTCTGAGGGTGAACAGGATTAGCAGGTAAAAACTTCATAATTTAGGGAAAAAAAAAACGCTTTGTCCTTCTTTACGGTAATATAGGGTCATTACAAATGCCAAATTGGAAAAAAAAGTATTTCATTATCGCACTTTAACTACTTGGTTAATAATTAAGAAGAAATATGAAGGGTATTTAATTATGTATTTTTTTTCCAACAATATAAAATGTTAATTGCGTGGTTTTTTTTTCAGTGTTATATTCTGACGCTTTTATGTTTCGACTCGCAATACGGTGTTTATTTTCGAATTAATTTAGCCGTTTGATAATTGAATGTAATTATATATTCTGAAGAGGCAGAAGTGACGATGGAAAAAAAAAAAAGGTTTATTTTGCGATTACGTCGTGCGAAAAACTATATTCGGTATTTATTTTTTTTTCTCTTTCACGATCTTATTTGTATGTTGCATAAGTGTTTCTCAAGTTTGTTGTTACATGTATTTTATATTTTTTCATGAATTATTTGTATTTATATGTAATATATATTTAACGTGTATTTTATAATGATTTTAGCCATATTATGCTCTGTGTATTATGTATAAATTTTACTGAATATTTTGTTATTAGATATTGTATATGGTTCTCTGATTTCCATATCGTAGTGTGCCCCGACTATCCAGAATTCCAGGAGAGAAAAATTATTTTTCTATACTTTGAATTATCTTAGCATTATTATATCTTTGATATCATATACAAATTAAATAGCATTTGTTGTGTGAAAAAATAAACTCTCAACGCTTTGGTCATATGTCATTTATAAAAAAAAAAAAAAACCTATGTAAGCTCTTTTAATTCTTTTCTGGTTAGTCCCGAAACATATGTTTCCATCGATACAGGTCAGAAAAGGTATGTATATTTTTGGTATTTATTCGTAATTTCTCCGAATTATGCGTCCTCAATCGTCAGTCGTGATCTACCGAGACTAAATCATCCAACTCTTAAATTTATTTCCAGTTTTAAATAAATATAAGAGTTAGATGAATAGCAGCTCCCATGATGAACCGAATGTTTCCAGTCGCGATTTGCCAAGATAAGACTAACTCTTATATTTATTTAAATATACAAGCGTTGGATGAGAAAATGTTGTAAGAAATATTAGCTGATTGCTGGCTTTGCCTTTGCTACGTTTAGCACCGTGATGAGACAAGAATATAAATGCATCCAACTCTTATACTTATTAATATATTTAAATGAATGTAAGCGTTAGATGAGTATCTTAACTGATCATCTGGAATTTGAATCGCAAACTAAACGTAAGAATTGTGAGAAGGAAATTGATGGTGCCAGATTTGAGATTTCATGGCTACTGTAGGTGAAACTGTTACAATTCAAAAGTACTGAAATGCTTCGAGACTGGAAGGAAAAAAACAGCATCACTGGAATATAGTTGATGATACTGGAGCTGACAAATCAACAGAATCAAAGAGATTTTTTGGCCTGGGATCACAACATCTAACACTAAATAAAGCATAGAATTGGTCATCTTTTGATATTGGAGATGACAAATGAATGAGAACTGTAGTGCTCATTTTGCTGGATATGGCCATTCATCAGAGCCAGGGGGGCCTTATAAACGATGTGACAATACCAACCGAATGCAAGACTCGTTAGACTGACTTGACATATCGGCTGAACTGGAAGATTTCTGCTGCTGGAGTTAGAATATCAAAAGGATTGGAATGCTTCTGTAACTGGATGAAAAGGATTAGCAACAAACTGGACTCAGAGAAGATGGAACTTAGTAGGGCATGAAGGATGCTCATGATTGAGATGGCCAAACTTGGGTTTGTATTAGACAAAAAGTGTCGTATTGTATTTGTGAGTATTAATGATTTCTATTGTAGATTTTATAATTCTTATAGTCACAAACTTGCAATTACAGAAAAGATCAAAATTTAAGTTTACAAAGGTGCTCAATGCTTCTGATATGCTGAAGTATTTTGCTTACATAGTACACTTAAATATAATACTGTGTACACATTATGGCATTTCTTTTTTAGGTACTCAATGTCAATATTTCTATACTGTTTACGATATTATTGTTAGTAACTTCAAGCTGATATAATTTGTAAAGCTAATTTATCATCTTGTGTGTACTTGTAAACTGTACATCCAGAGGAACAGCTGTATTTGATAACTACCTTGTATTAGAATTAAAAGAGATTGGATTTCATTCAGATAGAGTACACGAATATCGAAATTTATCCATTATCGCAAGCAGTTCTTGATGTATATTTCTGTTGCAGGCATAACAGACAGTGTTGCAAATGTCTCACCTGTAGAGCCATTTTGTTTTCTCAGTGGAAAGTTCACTCTTGCTTATAAAGGTGAGCGGTTTTTTTTCTTTTCATGTTGTATGCATGTCTATTATTTTTGACTGGGTGATACCGAAAAATAATTGAAGTTCATTCCATGTATAATCTCATTGCTGGGTAAACGGTTGCTTTAGAACTCTTAATTTTCTTTATTTCCTTCACAATATGTCTGGGGCAAGTGGTTTTATGGTGCTTAGGACATGTTACCATAAGGGTGCTACGGTATTTAGGCCATTTGAAGTTATGGTGTTTAAAACTTACGGTATAAAGTACTGGATGTGTTACCTTAACGGTGTTATGGTGCATAGGCCTTGCTGTCATGAGGTCTTACGGTGAATAGGCCATGGTATCATATGGTCTTATGGTGAGGACATGCTATCAACTGGGCTTACAGCAAATAGAACATCCTATCATATGGTCTTACAGGATATGCTATTAGATGGTCTTATGGTGAGTAGGACCTGCTATAAGTAAGAAGCCCCCAACTTTGGGGTTGCGAAGACATAAAGGTAATTAGATGATATTTAGCAGTTAGCAGCTAACTCCTAATTAATCAATTAATTAGATAAATATAATTCATTAGGTAAGAATCCTCCATTCTTACCTGAGGAAGTATAAATATAAAGCTGAAATGATTAATGACACCTTTTGAAATGGAAATTCACAAACTGTGTTATTTCCCTGTCTCACTACCTGTTCTAATTCTAAGATACACTTGCGTGGTCTTTTTACATTATTAGCCACTGGCAGTGGTATGCGAGGTGATCAATCAATGCAGTCTATCCCAATTTTATTTATAATTCGAATGTATATATAGCTTTATTGTGATCATTTGTGTTAGTTTGCCTCTGGTCAGTCTGTGCGTCAGTCTGCTACTGATCTGGTTGAGCGAATACTTGTGTGGAGCTTTATTATAATTCATATTAAAGTAAATTCAGTAATTTCAGTTCTCTTGATGGTTCATAATTTAGTGGCTTATTTTTCTTTTGGTTTTGAATTATGAAGTTAGAATTGATTTAATTTCTAAGTGTAATGTAGACTGTTGTTTGGTGTTTGAACTGTCAGTATCTCATATGTAATTCTCTCTCTCTCTCTCTCTCTCTCTCTCTCTCTCTCTCTCTCTCTCTCTCTCTCTCTCTCTCTCTCTCTCTCTCTCTCTCTCATTTATACACGTGTGTGTACTCTATTTATTCAGTGCTCTAAATTGCGTGATATTTTTTAATTGTGAACATTTTTATCCTAATTAACTTTATGCACATTTCCCACATTCAGCAACAATTTTCAAGGATTGCTGACCCAACTCTTGGAGATTTCTTAAGATGAACTGTCTCAATATTTTATAGAAGTTTGACATACTATACCTTACTTCAGAAACCATTTGCTGTAAAATGTCCCTGAAAGCTATCAATAAGAATATATTGATTTCATGACTAGTGACTGTACGAAGAATGACCGAGTCCTTATGACTCCGTTAGGTTTGGATAAAGCAGGCACCTCATTATCCAAACTTAGTTGAAGATATGTTTAGAATTCTCATGCCTTTTCCTTCGATGTTTATGTCTGAAGTGACCCTCTCATTTCTGCATCCTATAATGTCGAAGCTAAGACACAAACTCCAACCTGAAAATGACCTCTATTGTGCTAAATCCAAAACATTAACGTGGAATGAGAAACAATACCAACCATGACATTAAGCATATCATCACTTATTATCGAAACAAAGCATGTGTTCCTTGCCTCATCAGTATTCACCTATGCATGGTTTGTCTGATAAGACAAATGCATATATTTAATATTCAATAAGATGTACAGAAATTTATAATATTGTTCTTGGTTTAATAAAAACAAAAGTTTCCACAGTAATTTGGATTATTGATGCATATATGCCTTAACCAATTAAATTTTCTATTTCATCAAATGTTACTTAAATGAACAAGGTAAAACCTTCATAATGGAGAAAAACAGGCACACACTATTTTACTTTACTGTGTTTAGGATCATTACAAATGGTATTCTTTTTGGTTGGTGGGAAAACTGAGTAATTCAGGATAAGCAGTATTGAAGAGATTTAAAGGAATTACTTGTCAAATAGAATATTTGTGCGGCATAGCAAAGAGATATACCTTTTCCTACTATATCGGATAGTTATGATAAAATGCAAAAAAAAGTATTGTATACTTCATATTTTGATTTTTTAAGCGACCTTACATATCCTTTTATACATAATCATCATCTAATCTCTTTTAAAGTGGGTATGTTATTTTTCAGCAACATTTGATGGCACAATTTGGAGACTTAGAAAAAAAAAGTAAGAAATTCTAATCCACTTATACGGTACCGTTTAAAAAAAAACTGTCTTATTGTGTGTTTTCAACTTGCACAATAAGATAATTTAATTATTTAGAATGTCTTCATTCTAAAAAGTGGAAATAATAGTGATTTTTCTGTTAAGATTATTTTTTTTTTGCACCCTATAAAGGTATGCAAGTCTTCAAATTGAGTTAGGCTAGATTGGTTGGGTTGAGTTAGGTTAGGTAAAGTTACTCTGGCAGTCCAAAAATAGAAGGGGGTGCATAAATCCAATCTTTACCCATTTTCCTTATACCCAATTTCTGTTACTCTGAACCTTTTCTATGGATGCAGTTTAATATATGGTTGCACCTCATTTGAATGTTAGCATTGGTAGGTAAATGCAGTTTTATTGGGGAATGAACAACTAATGAAGGGGTAAACTGAATTGGGAAAATATTGACGGGGTTTGAAAATAAGTGACAAAACTTTTGACTATGTTGTCAAGCACTGGCTTAACATCCATCCAAGTGTGTCATATTTCTGAAGCTTCTGACACAGATTGCAGGTGACCTTGTCATTGTATGTTACTGCCAACGTTTCAACCTTCATTTGTAGAATTCTGACGCTTTTTTCAGGCTTGTGTATGCTTTTCCTCTTTCCTTATCAGTATTATAAGTCTGTTATGAGATTCGGAGACAAGATTATAAAGCTCTAACTTTAGTATTACATAATTTCCAGAACCATATCTCTTCAGAAGAATGATTTTAGTCACCTGGAACCCGTAATTGATATAAATAATTAAATCGGTTATATTTATTTGTGATATCCTGACTTCAAGGATTCTTTTCTTAACAATAAACGATAGCTAAATGTATCTTACCCTGTTGCTTCTCATGTTTTTCCTAGAGAAATTTGCCCATGCTTAGTGAGAGCAAAGCTCCATATTGCCTCTATAGGCCTATACAATACCTATGGCTCACCTACTTTGTTCAGTGACTCGCTTTGCAGTGATACAAAGTAGTTGTGCCATTTATGCATAAGTTATGGGAGGCCAAAGTGAACATGTGCTGTAGGAGTACCCGATGAAAAGTACTTGAAGTAGGCTACGAGTGTGGGTATAAAGGCAAGATGTTGCCTGAAAAGTAAGAATGTAAACGGACTCCCCTTTATTTATGACTCTGCCATGGATATCGGTCATAATTGACAAAAGAAAGGAATAATCAAAAACTCATTCTGAACCGATATTTTTATTGATAACTTCTAGGGATGTAATCAGAGTAGACATTGTCACAGACAGTCGCTCAAAAAGTGCTAAAAAGAAACGTTAACAAATAGACAACACGTGATTCGCAACGTTTACAAGAAGACCAAATTCTCAAGACGTTATTTAAAATGTTGAAAAAAAACAGATACGATAGGGTAGAAGATTTATTCATCATTTGATTTATACATCAGATTGATTTTTATTATACAGTTTTTTTTAGATGTAATGGAAAGTGCACAGTATAAAACCTTGTTATTCAGATTGTATCTTGAGTACTCGGTCCACAAGAGGACGTCTTTAGTGTTTAAATAAAAAGGAAACTTACAAAAAAGTATTAAATAATAATATGGATGAAGTCTTTTTTTTTTCATTGAATTTAACATTAACCTGATACCACTTAATATATAACATGTGTGTAGGATTCTTTACAAACAATGTGTTGTACGTTCTTAGCTTTTAGAAATAGTCATTTATTGTTTTTATTCTTTAAATAATCTACAAAATTAATACTAAAAATAGGTTTTTACCGTAGGGAGAACAATAATGTCATAATCTCCATTTGAAGTTTGAATGAATACTTTGTATTTTAAGTTACCATTTATAATAAGTAAATGTACAACCTCTGTAATATATAAAGGGAATTGGGAACAGTTGGGCATGCATATTATATTATTATCAGCTCTCTTCACATGGTTTTAGATGGACAGTACTCTCTGATATCTAATAAGAGAGAAAAATGTAAAGGATGAAATGACTGGCATGTTTGAAATACTTTCAGGATTTCTTTTCTGTAATAAAGATAGTAGTTTCGTTTAGAAGAATGAATTTGAGTTTGAACCATGTGAATAAAACTATAATAGTACCTATTATATTATTTTTTTAACAAAACTGGCTAACCTGCGGCCGGTACTCAGTGCAAATTGAAACACAAAATTCAAAAAAGTTCCTTTCATCCATTCCAATTTAGAAAACCTTGTGAGAATTTCACAATATATATCTCTTTGTATTGATTTGTTTAGTCTATATCTTTGGAATATCAAGTGATATTTCAAATGCTGTCTCAATAAAAAAGAACCTCTGTGTATGTACAGTGTACAAATGTATCAATAAATTATTATATTTCTAATTTACACAACACTACACTCACTCTTACATAATGTAACCTAACGATCACAAGAATAGAGGGTAAAGCCATTTGTCTGACATCTGCACGGTAAAATTGGAACCTCTTTCGGATGGAACTTAATACCATATCTTTGAAAGTCTCATGAAATAGCTTTGGCCTTTTTATGATACTCACAAAGAATGCAACTAAAAAAAAGAGGGGGAAAACAGGTAGGGCATTTTTCTGGAATGAAATGCTCTGTGATAAAAAATGTATAAAGAGGATTCTAATTTTGCCGTTTCAGACTTGGATTACCAGCGAACACCCTGAACAAGAAGATAGATTTTGGAAAAAAAAGAAATGGCTTCTTATTAAAGAATGTCTCTGTGAATCTGATATTGCTCTTTCTTGATCATTGTAATGGTGAACTTTGAGCGAATTAACAAAGAAAATTCGCCAAAACCTGAAATAATGTGTGTGGCAGGCTATCCTAGACCATTATATAGCAAGTTCATGACTAGAATATATAAGATAAGACAACGAAAATTAAATACAATCCTAGAATAAGATGGATCTAATGTGACTACAGTTTTCTCATCTAATTCCATAAAAAAAGCAAAATATCCCGACTTGAAAATCTGCTCCCCTTCATGCAATCCCCTTAGCAAATATCCTGAATGTAAAGAATATTTTGTTGTCATGGTTGATGGGTGAAGCAATCTCATGATTCCAATGGCTGGCGAGCATATTCAAAAAATTTCTTTCCTGATTTATAATTAGCATGGATTTGTGATTACTTGAAGCAGCTCCTGAGAAGGGATGAAAAATTTGACCCAGCTTGCTTATTTTTCGGCAAGTGTGATGCTCTTTTCGCCTTTACTTACATTCTTTGTGACCTGAAAAGTGAGAAGTAGAATAGATAAACTTATGTGCAAGCAGTGTGTAGAATAATACATTGGTAATTGGATCCTGCAAATCTCAAAGCTTCTGCTATTCGTAAGAGTTTAATATTGACCAAATAACTTGATTACTACTACTAAATGTGATAATTTTATCTGTGTTAATAGTTCCTTAAATCAGAGATAACCTTGCTCTGCAATGTCATTTAGCTAGCAGTTAAATCAGAAAATCAATTATAATTGACTCGTTTAAGCATGCAATTGTGGTTGATATTTAGAACAGTATTCCAATTATTTTTTTTTCACAACTGCGGTGGTGTGGTGGCACTTTGTTGGCGCTGTCCAAATATAGACACATCACTCCTCTCTGACACGCAATACTTGGCACACTACACTATTCCTTACATTCACTCTCACAAGATCTTTGTTATGTACGTTTTGATTTCTAATTATGCATCTGTGTACATTAATAATAATAATAATAATAATAGTAATAATGAATGGTAAAATGACGCCGTTTTACATGACACATCTAGAAATAGATAGTTAGGTGTCTCAGGCTTGTAGTTAATGTCATTATAAGTCAAATGACCATTTTTTATGAGATATTGCTTAGAAGTTTTCAAGGATTTGCTCTCGCATATGCATAGTTTGGAAGATTACATACATACACTAACGAAGAAATATATTTTGGCACCGAACATGTATTCATGAGGCAGTTCTCCAACAATTTTTCTCAGCTTTTTATCCCTCTTCAGTGATATGGTTATTCGAAACAGCAATTGCTGCATTGAACTGATGAGGTAGATTAAAGTTTATAAGAGCAGTGATCATAAGAGTATAATATCTGATTACTTTTACTTGAGCAAAGCAATATTTTTAACAACTGTAATTAATTGTGAATGTATCTTTACATCTTGAATGTATGTCATGGCCAGTGGGAGAACTGCTTCAACATATAATGAGTGTATGTTCATACACTATTGCTCATATATATAGGTGTAATGCAAGATAAGAGTGTACGTCTCACTTCCTTAACTCTGTCACACTTCAGCGGTAGGCAGTAAGGAGTTGGGCGAGAAAACACAAGTAGAACTGGGGTAATAATACCTGGAGATATCAAGTTATTTGCTATTGATTTATATCTCCATATCCTGATATGACTTTCTTAAGGTTATTAATATTTGGGAGTGTTATGAAATATTATTATTTTTTATTCTGTAATTCTGATAATTTTGATTTTATACACCCTTTGTCATTTTTAAAGATTGAAGTCACTGCTTTTAAAGTGTAGTGTTCTTTACAAAATTGAAGACTGAGAAAATTATAGCCAATGCACCGTTCTTAATTCACGCTTGATATATTCTCACTCTTTATCAGATATTTAAATCACATTACAGCCACTCTAATTTCTTAGTGTTAAATAAAAAATTAGAAATTCTACCTACCTCTATTTAAAAGACTTGAATTCTGTGATTTTCTCGGTCACATACAAGGATGTTTCCATTTGACATGACAGCTACCCCTTCAAGACCTTTAAACTCTCCATCACCAGATCCCCAACAGCCAAAGGCCCTTAGGAATGTGCCATCGGGGTGGAAGATTTGAATTCGGTTGTTGCCGCTGTCGGCCACAAAGATGTAATTCTGATCGTCGACAGCAACCCCCCTAATAATAATAATAATAATAATAGTAATAGTAAGTATTTGCGGGCATTATAGAAAATACAAAGTTAAAAAAAATAACTTAATCTGCTTAAAGTTGCATATGTGTTTATAAAAATAAAAAATAAAAAAGTAATAAGTAAATAAACACTTTAATAAATAAATGCATAAGCAGCAGTATGTATATTTAGCAAAAAAGTTTTTTCTTTTTATCAATCGTGAGTTACTAGAAAATGATATTCTAACTTACCTAGGGAATTTAAACTGCCCATCTCCGCTTCCTTCTGTCCCAAAAGTAGTATTCACCTTGCCATTAATATCAAATATCTGTACTCGGTGATTGTTGGAATCAGAGACAATAACTCGGTTGGTGGAAGATACTGCTATATAGTGCGGATGTTCCAATTGTCCAGGTTTGTTACCCATTGATCCAAACTTCCCAACGAAGGATCCATCTGACTGAAATACTTGAATACGATGATTTTCCTTATCACATACATAGATAAATCCAAGAGCATCTGTGGTTACGCCCCATGGATAAGAGAATCTACCATCACCACTTCCTTGACTTCCAAAAGAGCGGAGGAACATACCAGATGGATCAAAAACTTGAATTCTGTGATTATATCGATCAGCAATTATATACTGGCCAATTCTGTTCACAGCCACACCTGCCAAGCAGTCAAATTCACCTTCTGCACTTCCATATGATCCAAATTCTTTAACAAACTTGCCATGTTGGTCAAATACCTGTACACGATGGTTACTTGAATCAGCAACCACAATACTGTTGTCAGGCCCAACAGCTATGCCTCTTGGCCATGTAAAGTTTCCTGGTTCACTACCCCTACTCCCGATCTTAATTAAGAGGCGTTGCTTTTGCAGGTATTGGCTCCTATGTAAATTTCCGAAGGGTGTAGGAACCACTGTACCTGCTACTGGGGAAGTAGGGGTAGCGTGCACGTTTTTTGAATCATCTTCAGAAGATTCGCCCTCCTTAGCAAGACCAAGAAGGTGTGATGAGCGAGATCTTGCAATTGCTCGTCCCCCTAGAGAACTACTCGCACCTGCACGTGAACTACCCAGGGAACTAGTTGCAGAACTGCTACTGCTTCCTAAGCCACTACTACTGCTTAATCCAATACTAGTATTTCTGCCAGATGGCGAGGTAGCAGTACTTTCACCAGTTTTATTACCATATTTATTTTTGAGATAGCGTGCCCAGTTGGATAATTGAGCTGAGGATGATCCTTCTGCATCTCCTCCACTTGCTGCACTGGATGAAGTTGTGCTTCGAGATGATGGTGTTGTATCAGTTTCTGTTCGACTGTAACGAGAGCGATAATTGGATGGTGAACTGGTGTCAGCAGTTGCTCCTTCTTCATCTTCAAGACCAGCTGAACTTTTACTTCTTGCGAGTCTCTGACGTCTTTCTTTTAACTCTTCAAATCGTGCACGACTTGATCCATGTGGTGCTGCAGAGCTGCTGGATTCATCGTCATCTGGACCTAGAACTGCAGAACTCTTTGAACGGTTCAAAAATCTGCTTTGGAAACTAGTAGGCTTGGTTTCTTCTTCAGGCACACTTGCCCGAGAACGGCTCAGGTACTTACTAGCGTAGGGATACTTTGACTCAAAGTCATCTTCCTTTTCTTTTGCTGATGGTTTTGATGTTTCTAGGTATGACGGTCGCCGATGACTACCAACACCAGAGTCAGTGCTGCTGCTACTTGATGCAGAGGCTCCGTACCTACTGCTGTTACTGCTACTGGTACTGCCATTACTGTTATCACTGTTGCTTCCGTATCTGCTGCTGTTGTAACCTGAGTCCCCTCCACTTGATGATGAGGGGGGATAAGAACTTCTATCACTCCAGTTACTTCTAGAACTACTACTAACGGCTACATCGCGAGCCTGGGCACTTCTCCCCAGTAAGGGCCCAATGTCTGTTCGAGAGTATTCGGATGTTGGTTCCTTCTCCTCCTCTTCCTCATCAGAAGAAGAATCCTCACTCTCTTCAGACTCGGAATCATCACTGCTATCTTCTTCATCATCATCTTCATTCCCTGATTCCTTCGAGGCCTCTGCTGAAGGAGTACCGGCTCGGCCTAAAAAACGTGAATGGAAGCGAGATCCACTAGTTGTACCAGATGATCTTGAGGAACTATCTGTTTTAGAAGCAGAAGACTTTGAATCTGACCTCAGAAAACGACTTTTTAGCTCCTCAGTTGTAAAAGCAGCCCCAGACTTCTTAGGCGATGCTGTTCCATCACCTGAGTTACTGTCTGTACTGTTTGAGCGTGATAACTTACGTTCTATAGCTACAGTATCGAGTGGACGTGGACTTCTGTTGCCACTTGTGTTCTTATCCTTATCTCCTATGGAAGAATTGGAAGGGGATCGACTAAAGGGATAGGATCTCTGGGTTACGCTAGTTATTCCTGTGTCTAAGCTCGTTTTACGAGATGGTGGTCGACTGGTACCATTAGTACTATTTATAGAGCTATCGACTCTGGAGCTACTGTAGTCACGTTTGCGATTTGCATCATCTTCTCGAGTAACGGAAGATGAAGGTGAGTGGTTTGCTGATGATCTAGGTGAAGTAGATGCCCTATCACTTCGGCTTTGCCGTTCATCTTCTTTTAAAGAAGACACACGTTCTCCTGCTGGTTTTGGAGTAGTGGGTGTGGATGGTTGGGAAGTGCTCACTGATGGTGTAGTTGCTGTAGCACCAACTGAAGCTTCAGCTGCTTTGTTTTGCTTCTTAATTTTATCAATCTCATCTTCATTACTAGTCTGTCTTGATGGCTTGTGTTGAATAGGGGTTTGTGGTGGCTTACTCACTGCATTCTGTGGTGGCTTTGATGGCTCATCCTTCTTCTTGATTTTGTTCTGATCACGCTCCTGGAATCGCTTCATGACACGTGGTGAGTCATAAAGTCTGATGATGCCAGACAAAGGGCCACGTGAGACATCCTCTGAATCAATCACGCGCTGTCGTTTTGTTCCGTCATCTTCGGAGAAGCGAACCGAACGGTCCTCGTCTTCTTCTTTTCGCATGAAACGCGACCGGAACCTGCGCCTCCCAGAGTCAGCCGAGGAATCTTCGTCGTGCCTGTGAGTACAACACGTGAGCGGGGCAGAGGAGCAAGGCCACAACTAGGGAGAAGAAAGGTAAGAACACTCATGGTAACATGAGGGAACAAAGCTGGGAGTGACACGGTAATAAGTGAGATAGTAGCGTTGGTTATTCTAAGTTATTCTGTTACTTATTCTTTCTATAATAAACATCCCTATATATTAATAGGCTGCAATTAATTTATATTAGCTTGAAATAAAAATGAAAGAATTGCTTTGAAAATATTTGTTAAATATTACTTGATTAGTTAGCAGTATTTTATTTGGCCTTTGTATATAGTAGATATATATTTTAGTCTAAATTGGCAACTATCCATTGTCCAGGTGTGGTATAGAATATTTTGCTACATGCAGATACAAATACTGATAGCTATCATATAGACATGAATATTTGAAATGTGCATACTAGTTCATATGACAAAACCATGATGGCAAATTTGTATAATAGTATACATTTTGTTCTCAAGTCATCTTTATCCATGATTTTCATTCATATGAACTGTTATCCACAATGCAAACTGTTGCTTGACCACTGCATTTCCAATAAAGACAAGTCTGCACAGTATATAGGATTTAGGAAACTAGAAGATTGGGAACTGCATCTCTTAAGTCCTTTAGCTGTTTGACCAGTGTTATGAAATCTTCGTATCTGTTCTTCTGATATGTCAATCTGGTATAAGATTTAATTTTTGTATTGCTAGCCAATGCTGCTTTTCTTGAGTATTTACTCATTTTATCACTCTCATACAGCTGCTGGATAGTGCATACCTTAAACCATATTGCAGCATTGTTAGTAAAATGTTAGGAAAATATATTGCTTCAATATCAGAAATCTGTCATGGCAGATTGATTAGCTCTAGTCCTTAAAGGTTAATTTTGACCGGGGAATGGAAACTACATTGATTCACAGGCTAAAGACAGACATCAACAAGCTCTAGACTCTACAGTGAATTCATTTATATTGCTAATTTATTAAATATAGTCTCTTCATCAAACTTTTCTAATTCAATTCTGTATCTATAATGTGAATTTCATACTTCTAAGCTTGTCATTAAAATCTTAAACAGCTGTATAGTCCGTCTCACATTCTCTGTGGTTCTGCCAGCCAATGCTTATATCCCTTTCTGTATTATACAGTCATTTTTAGTTTGGTATAATATATGTAATATAAGTCTTATATATATAGGTGGCATGAGAACTGAAACTTATACATAGATTAAATGCCCAGATTGATTATAACTCTTGGCTCTTTTACGAACTTATTCAGACCTTACAGAACCAGGTATGCAAATTGGAATCCTAGGTTCTTGCAGCAGTTAAACTTTATATTTAGTAAAACAGCAGATACAACCATTGGTGGCAGTACCTATAGTTGGTGGTCTGGTTAGTGTGGTAGGGTCATTATTTTTCTTTAGAATCTTTTTATACTGCTGTTTTCATAGTTACTGTTTCCTTGAGATAGTGAGACCGACTATACCTTTCGATGTTCCTCTCCCCGAAGCGCCTGCGCATTAACGGCGAAGTCCTGCCTGAGTTGTAGTTGTAGCCGTCATCCTGGTCCCTGTATTGAGCTGCTAATCGGTGGTCACTCTTGCTTTTCATCAGTCCTCCCATTGATTGGCTTGATCCATACCCAGAGTCATTCATGTTATTTGGTTTGTGGAAAGATAGATCGCCCAGCGTACTCAAGTTTGTTGCTAGCTGCACATTGAAAAAAAAAAAATTTAATTTTAAAGTAATGCTGAAAAAGGTAATTTTGCCCAAAAGCTATATTAGTAGCAACGTAGTGCATAAACTATATGAAGGTGGTGTAGTAATTATTTTCCCTTTTGTTTTTTATTTGAGAAAAACAATTTCATCACCAAATTCTACCTTTCCCTGTAGGAAGAAGCAATTTTGCTAAAGAGCTTAAGTACTGTTACCTTATTAATATCATCTGGTGGATTAAATCTTGCCCTCCTTGTGTAATCTCCACCTTCATAGTCAAAGTTTCTTATAAATTCGATGGTTTTTAAGAAAATATCCTTGGTGTCCATCAGTTCAGCATCATCCCATGGTGTTGTGTCATCCATATGCTTCTCTGCCAATTCAATATTTGCCTCAATGTTAGACACCTCTTGGTCCAAGCTTTCCTTCAAGAGTGTCAAATTACGCAGTTCATTGTTGTAGTAATTCTCAACCTTTAAGAAAACAGTGGGGAAAGATCTTGCTTTATCGATATAGCAGACGGTATGGTATTTTATTTTAACACGAATGCGCATACAAGATATTATGCTTTTTCAGAAAAATATAATTACAGGGAAAAGTGCATCATAATATAAAAAACTTATTGCCTACGCAAAATATGTTAGGATTATGATCACAATATTAGCTAATATTGTATTTAGCTAAATAGATAAATTAAATCACCTCTGACTTGAGAAAATCACAGCGGTCTTTCACAGATTTCTGTAGACGCTTACATATGTTATCAATCTCCTCAGAGACGCTACCAGTGTTCTGTTTTAGGGCCAATATATTTCGTCCCACAGAATTTAATTGGTCGTTTAGTCGATGAGCCGCGCGCTTTACCTGAAGAATTAAAAGAGTTTTAATACATACATTTTAATGCGTCATTTTCCACTATTTGATGGTTTTGGTTCCTTTTTTTTGCATTAATGAATTCCTTATTTCTGTCGTGTTCAGTGTCATGAGTTAAGATAATTGCATAGTATGATTTGTTAAAATGTGTATTGTATTGCTAATGTATGGACATTATATATGCAAAGAAACAATAAATCAGTTATATGATATCTCTTAAATTGCTTTCAATACAGTTGTTGTGAGAGCAAACCTGATTGTTGATACGGCCAATTTCTCGTTTTAGGATATCAATGTGAGCAGCCTTACAGTCAGTACATATTTTCTTTCCGCAATGTTGACAAACGCTTAGATAATTCTTCTCGTTGCATACTGCACATCTCTCCATGTACTGACCTGTCAGAAAGAGAGAATATAATAGCAAAAAATGTTTCTAGACTTATATCCCAGTGGTCGCACTTGTCTATGATGTGCATTCAGATCCCTGGGGCCAGGCTTATTTTGTTGGAGAAACAATATATGCAGTGGGATGCCAAAAAAAAGAATTTATATTGCTGACCAAAGCTACTTCGGACCGTAGGTGATGTTACTAGTGTGAAAATTGATGAAATAATTCATGTTAGTTAGAAATGGGTCTTTGGAGAAATAGCTATTATGAGCAATCCTAGATGATTCGGTACAAACCAACTTTAATATTTCTGTAAAATATGGAAGAGTGCTCTAGGGTTATTCATATCTACAAGGCATGTCACCTAGCCTAACCTAAGTCAATCAAAACTAACCTAAACTAACAATGTACGAGTTTTTTTGGCTTTATATGGATTTAATGGGAGTTACTCATCTTTTGCAAAAAATTTTTTTTTATAGTCAAGCAGTTACAATTACTATTTGTTTATGAATGACTTAGAGCTGACACGAAAAAAGAACATTGCTCTAATCTATTTATATCAAATTATTTGGGATTTGATGATTTCAGCATTGTACTTCAAAATTACTGCATAAAAAAAAAACAATCCTAATTATTTTTCGGAAGAAAGAATGTTCATTGATCATTTGCCCATCACAGTACATATAAAACGTATATTTGTAATGTTCAACATTGTGATGTAATGTGTAAACTCTGGTCGCATTACCATCTTAACTCGCTGGTACTTCATAGGTTACCTCCATGAGGGTCTAGAGTGTCTCCAGTAATCATTGTGACTATGCACCTGTCATAACCACTTTTTTTCGGAAGAAAAAGTGTCCATTATTCATTTGTCCTTCATAGTATTTATAAATCGTATATTTGTTGGGTTCAACCTCGTAATGAAATGCACAAACTAGGTCACATTACCATCTTAACTTGTTGGTAAATGATCGGTTACCTGTATGAGGGTCTGGAGTTTCTCCAGTAATCTCTATGTGAGCCTCTAGGAACCTCTGTAGGGTGACATTTGATGGAAATCCCTGCACTCCGTTGTATGGAATCCTGTGTTCTGCTCGGCATTCTGGGCATTTGACCTGTATATAGAGAACGTATTTTTCTAGTCAGTGCAGTATATGTAGCAGTGCTTATGAGCTTGAGAGCTATACTGAACAGGTGATTTACTACATGAAAACATTCTCACTAAATTCTCACTGAAATCAATCTAACTTGATTATTACTACTTCATAGATATTGTGCTACAATGGTGACTTATTTCAGTAAAATTTGTTTTCTTTTTTTATAACTGAGAACTCACCTGTCTTCTGACGTAGTCGACAAGCCCTTCCATGCAAGGTTCCATACATACTGAGTGTTGGCATGGTAGGAGTTTAGGGTTTCGGAATCTGTCTAAGCATATGCAGCATGTTAGAAGTTGTTCCAGTTGGTGTGCCATCTTGGATTAGACGGCCTGTTCTGAAATTCAAGGAAAGCGAAAACATAAATAAGATTAGCACTACCTCATTTTTCATTGCTGTATTTCATTAGTAATTAACGGTTACCATTCCATATATTGCAGTGAACAAGCCTGTAGACACAAAGCACCATTCAGTTTTATCAGTCGTTCAGATATATTAAGCAGATATATGTAACTGAATTGCTAGCTAGAATGCTTCTGAGTGAGTTTGTGAAGTGGAACGCAGTGTGCACTTGTGTATGTTTGCATGTGTATTTGTATATGTGTGTGTATTATTTTAGCAGATGTTTAAGCTAGGTATAATTAGAGGATGAATATGAAGTAACTTTTTCCCTTTAAAACTTTTAAATATATATATATATATATATATATATATATATATATATATATATATATATATATATATATATATATATATATGGTAGGAAAATACCAATTAAAGAAAACTACGAAAAATATTTGTAGTATTTAAAATCTTTTTTCGTTGTTTTCCTTAATGGACATTTTCATACCATTTTAGACTGTTTGGTAACGGTGGGTGTTATTAATATATATATATATATATATATATATATATATATATATATATATATATATATATATATATATATATATATATATATGTATATATATATATCAGAAAATAAACATTGCCATGATAATTCTCTTATTTCTATTTAATCTTTTGAGAACATTATGTAAATGGATTTTATACCTGCACATTATCTTAAATTCACGTTTTGGCCATTGATGGATGTTATGTAAATGGCATTATAGTTAATGATATTGCTGAGAGCGTAAAATAATTTCAATAGCAACTTACGTAATGGGGAAAATCAGTATCTTTGGAAAGAGGTTTGATCTGCCAGCATATGTTTTGAAACCCAAAAATACTTGGCATAATTAAACAATCTTCATAAACAGATATCACTCTACCTTGTATAAAATTGAATATACCACCTGGAATTTTTTGTTCTTTGTCGAAGTATATGAATACAGTCTAACCCTTCCTCAAATAATCAGATTCTAAATTTGACTTCAGCAGTGGCATGATTCTTAAAGTAAATTGTTTACATCAGAGAAAAGGTCAAAGATGGCGTGTGCTAATATTTGCATTATGGACTGTCTTTTCTTAGAACACCCATGATGAAAATACATAATTTATTAAACTCCCGAGATCCATATTTGTTTATCTTCAGGCATAAGTGATCACGAATATAGGAAATTCACTGACTGTGTTTTAAACGAACAGATAAGGATCTCAGAAACTATAAATCGTCATATGGCTGCAGATCGTAAAGCACAAGAATGACGGTATTATGGAGAAAAGAAAAAAAAATTAAGTCAGTCTTGTTAATATATTTTGCTGAAATTGCAAGTCACATGGTCTTTGTCAGCTATTAAGAAATAAAAATAGATCTGTAAATATATAGAATGTATAAAAGCAAATTATAGAAGCAACTCTATAATTTTCGGTAGCTATTTACACACACACACACACACACACACACACACACACACACACACACACACACACACACACACACACACACACACAAGAAGACAACATTAATATCTGTTTCCGAGTAAAGCTTATGCTAAATATTTGAGAAAGCTTATATTTGTGGATGAACACAGATTGAAGCTGTGGGATTTAGGCTGGACGCCCCTTCTATCGCCTCGCCATGAAAGAGGGTCTGTCACCTCCTAAGTCTAGCATTCTACCTCATTACGGCCGTCTCTTCTCTTGAGATAGTGTCAATGCATAATTTAAATTTTTGACGATCAAATCTTGAAAAGTCTCATGCGCGCACGTGTGGGATGTGGAATGGATGTTTGATTATTTCTGTTTACCTGATGTCGTCACTGCACTCATGTGCCGCAGTGCAGCTAGTGACGTCAAAATGAGTACAGGCTTACAGGTGCAGAGTGACTAGGATTAATCTGTTGGTTCTATGTTCTGACTGGGATAATGCGCCTTTTGTATACATTTACTGGGATGAATGTGCTTTTAGTATGCGCTGGCTGCTGTATATGCGCCTTTTATATATACTTTCCGAGATGAATGTGCTTTTAGTATGTACTGGCTGTTATTAATGCCCTCTCTGATAGTGATAATAAAAAAAAAGCCTTCTTTAGTTAAATGCATTCTGTATGTTCTGACTGGTAAAAAAAAATACACTTTTTGTATATTCTTACGTAATATATGCACTTGTACACACTTTTTCAAGGAAAGCTTTATGTAAGATTTTTTTTTTTTTTTGACAGGGATAAATGTATTTTCCCTATATACTGTAGTGGATAAGCAGTCTTTGTATGTAATGCATGGATTAATTGTGCCTTTTATATCTACTGATTTGTGTGACTGCAGTTTTTTCGTAAGTACTGGATATAATAAATGCGTTTAATTGTATGTACTGATTGGGATTTCTGCGCATTTTATGTACAATGATGGGGGATATATGTACTTTCTTCATGTAACGACCTGGATAACTTCGCCTTTCAAATGTACTTTTTGGGATATTCTGCGCTTTTGTATGTACTGGCTGGGGTAAAATTAGACATTTGTCCTAACTGAAGGTTTCATAGAGCTTTTGTATGAGCTGACTTCAAAAAGTGCGTTTTTTGTATGTACTGACTGGGATAAACGCATTCATTGTATGCACTGACTTGAAGAAATAAATCTTTTTATATATATAGAATAGGACAAACTGCGCTTTTTATATGCGCATCTTTTATAAATGAGATTTGTCTACTTGTGCTTAGGATGAAAATCAAAGAGGAAAACGCCTGCTTGTGAAAATAGTGGAAAATTTGAGTGATATGTTGAAGAATATGGAAGGAGATACTTGAAGCTTAGCGAATAGATAAGTAAGTTCTCTCTCTCTCTCTCTCTCTCTCTCTCTCTCTCTCTCTCTCCTCTCTCTCTCTCTCCTCTCTCTCTCTCTCTCTCTCTCTCTCACACACAATAAAAAGAGGGCATAGCTTCTACAAGAAGGAAAAGAGAAGCGAAGTCGAAGACTTGGAAGAGATGGAGTGGGTCAGGGGGCTATAATTATCTCTCACGCGGGAAGAGCCACAAAATTCTCTCTCTCTCCTCTCTCTCTCTCTCTCTCTCTCTCTCTCTCTCCCTCTCTCTCTCTCTCTCTCTCTCTCTCTCTCTCTCTCTCTCTCTCTCTCTCTCTCTCTCTCACACTTTATATATATATATATATAATATATATATATATATATATATATATATATATATATATATATATATATATATATATATATATATATATATATATATATATATATATATATATGTATGTGCGCACACATTCAGTCCTGTACGTGCATACATAGCATTTTGTATATATATATATATATATATATATATATATATATATATATATATATATATATATATATATATATATATATATATATATAATTGTTGGCGTTTATTTGTGTTTGGAATATCTTTCTCAGTATCTTGATATATCTATTTACATATCCACAGTATATCTGTCTATTCATCGTCAGTTATCTATCTACGTATTATGACATTGTATTCTTGTACTCTGTATGTCTGTATCGGTGTATATGTGCGCTGTATGTTTGGATGGAGTATGATTCTCTCTCTCTCTCTCTCTCTCTCTCTCTCTCTCTCTCTCTCTCTCTCTCTCTCTCTCTCTCTCTCTCTCTCTCTCTCTCTCTCAAATCACTTTGCTGCCAAATTTGGACCTGCCATAGTGAAACTAGCATGTGACTCTTAACATCTTTTTAGATGAGTCTATGACAGAATCACTCTTTGTATACACGCACACAAACACACACACACACATGTAATCTACGAATCCATGGGCGAAGGTATATATATATATATATATATATATATATATATATATATATATATATATATATATATATATATATATATATATATATATATATATATATATAATTTTTAAATTCATTACTGAAATCGGTATATTATGATACTTGTTTTATATATATATATATATATATATATATATATATATATATATATATATATATATATATATATATATATATATATATATATATATATATATATATATATATATATATATATATATATATATATATATATATATATATATATGTATATATAATTTTTAAATTCATTACTGAAATCGGTATACTATGATACTTGTTATATATATATATATATATATATATATATATATATATATATATATATATATATATATATATATATATATATATATATATAATATATATATATATATATTGTTAAATTTTATTACAGAATCTGCATTTACGAAATAATTGATTTTAATATTTAATTTTTAATTTATTTTTGAACTACTTAGAATATATATATATATATATATATATATATATATATATATATATATATATATATATATATATATATATATATATATATATATATATATATATATATATATATATATATATATATATATATATATATATATATATATATATTAATATTTGGAACTAATTAAAATCTTTAGTCTCAGAGCTATTTTACATTTGTTTTCATATTTTGTTATTATTTTGACAAATATTAATTTATCTTTGGGTTCATTACAAGATGTATATATGTTGTAGGTAATGTATAACATTTGTAACAGGCTTATTGATTCCGTGAAATATAGCTTCTTTTAAGAAGTAATATATATATATATATATATATATATATATATATATATATATATATATATATAATATATATATATATATATATATATATATATATATATATATATATATATATATATATATATATATATATATATATATATATATATATATGATATATATATATATATATATATATATATATATATATATATATATATATATATATATATATATATATATATTTAATTTTTTTATATATTTTTTTGTATTTTTTATTTTATAATTTTTTTTTTGCATAATATTATTTTTATTTTATGTACTAATGACGGGTTATGGTTCCACAGCCATGTAAACACACCTTGAAAAATTATCCTGAAATTCAATGGAAAATAATGAATAATGAAAGTCAGTTTTAGATGCTTTGTACTTATAGTTCGTGACTGCCACCCAGGAAGTCCCGATCATAATATTCAGAGCTAATTGGTGGTTAAGAAGGAGAGGCTAGAGGTGCCCCTCATTTGGTATTAGCCCAATGCAGCTAGCAAACTTGGATATCACACTGGTAGATGTGTGGGGTTAGTAGTGGAATAGTATATTCACACGCCCATTCTTTCGTAAAAGGTTAAAATTTCTGTCCCCAACTATCATGGTGGAAAAAAAAAAATGATTGAATTCACGTATTTACTTATATGAATACATCTCTGTTATCTTGTATCAGTCAAAGAAATATGTATTCAATGGACTCTTGATATAGGGATTGTTGTTATTTGATCTCGGTACGAGAAAATTAAACCCTTTAACTTGTTGCAGTCTATTACGAACGAGTAATTTTAATTAACGAAATGTTTTAAGTAACTATTTAAATATTATATATCTTGTATTTTATTTTATTTTATTTTTTGTTACTTTTTCTATTTTCTATTTGTTGTTGAATATTTTTATCAAAGTTATTATCTTTCATCTTTATCAGCAACTTTTCCCTTGTTCGTATGGGAGGCTATAGGGTTTAGTTCTGGCTCAGAATTTTACGGCCTGATGTCTTTCCTGAAACGACTCTTCTCCATTTATCCAGGCTTTGGACCGGCACAGAAGTGAATTGGCTTGCTTTCCTGATGACTGTATTTATGTCACTTTATATAAACTCTGTTATTGTATTTGCAAGGGGGAATGAGGCATGTGTATATATATGTATGCATGAATGAGGTCATTCAACTTCATTTTTTTTTTTTAATTTATATGTAGGCCTTGATCTCTCTACTGCGTTATATTATTATTTATTTATTTTTTTTTAGTTTCTCGATTTACCAAACTCTAGATGCTTCGACGAAAGACAGAAACGCAGTTCTCAGTCTCAGAAGCAGAAAAAGATAGCAAATGAGCCAAGAATTTGAGGAGGGTCTGTGGAGAGAGAGAGAGAGAGAGAGAGAGAATGAATATCCAAATGCTACGCAACTAATATCAATACAGAACGAGATTCATGGTAAAAAAAAAATATATATATCTTTACTCTTTGAGCTGTTAACGTTTTCATATATAATGTGTTCTTTGCTAGATGTCCCCTTAAACTAATTCTGGGAATACGGTTAATTTAGTTAATAAGTATATATATATATTTTTTTTTTAAGAGTGTGACACCGGGGCAGGCAGAAACTGCCCTCATCAACAAAGGCCCGGGCACGAGAAAATACCAAGACGAAGGAAAAGAAAAAGGTTAAGGGCAAGGCAGAGATGAGGCAATGTCACACAAAGGAAAACGACAGACAGAAAAAAAACAGTCAAAGTAAAGAGGACCCAGAGATATGGAGGACTAGGCTCTGAGATGACGATAGATCTTCTTTTTGAGGGATGAAAGGTCATAAGAATTAGGAAAGACAGAAGGAGGAAGAGAGTTCCAGAGTCTGGAGGTAGATGGGAAGAAGCAGTCGCTGCACCGACCAATCCGCGAGCTACAAATCTCCACACAGTACCTGTGGGATGAGGCCGCTTGGCGAGTGTTACGCGGCCTCGGCAGTGGAGGAGGGATGCAACTCGCCAACTCATCAGAGCAGCGATGGAAGTAGTAGCGATAGAAAAGCGGAAGGGAAGATACCTTACGGCGAAGAGAGAGAGAATCCAGGTTAGAAGTAAGAGAAGGATCATTAATGAGTCTGACTGCCTTAGATTCAACCCTATCAAGAAGATAAGTAAAGGAGGAAGCACCCCAGATGTGTGAGCAGTATTCTAAGCAGGGGCGGATAAGACCTTTGTAAATTTTAAGTAACTGCAATGAGGAAAAGTAATAACGAAAACGAAACAAAATCCCCAATTTTTTGGATGAAGATTTAGAAATTTGGATTATGTGATTCCTCCAAGACAAGTTAGAGGCTATATGGATTCCTAATATATTGATAGAGTTAAGAGGGTAAATTTCATTAGTTTCGAAGACAATAGGGTTATCAGGAGGAGAAGAAGATAAAGAGATAGCCAGAAACTGTGTCTTGGAGGCATTGAATTTAACTAAATTTTGAGTGCCCCATTCAGATACTCTCTGCAAATCGGAGTTAAGAGTAGAAGAAAGAGTGATACGAGATTGATTACGAGTAACAGATGAAGGTTGTGAAGAAAAGGCAGAGGAAATGTGAAGGGTAGAATCATCGGCAAAGGCATGAAGAAGAGAGGAAGATGGGGATTGTAGAAGATCATTGATGAAGAGAAGGAAGAGAGTAGGTGAAAGAACAGAGCCCTGTGGAACACCACTGGAAACAGAGAAAGGGCTAGATGTCGCGCCATCAACAACTACAGATATAGAACGGTCGGTAAGAAAACTGGAAATCAGAGAACAGAAAGAAGGGGTAAAGCCATAGGCAGGGAGTTTGGCCAAGAGAGCCTTGTGCCACACTCTGTCAAAAGCCTTAGAGATATCAAGGGCGACGACAAAGGATTCCCCATAGTTCCTCAGAGAAGATGACCATACATGAGTAAGATAGGACAGGAGATCACCAGTGGATCTTGCCTTGCGGAAGCCGTACTGGTGATCGGAGATAAGTGAGTTAGATTCAAGACGTTTCAAGAAGTGAGCATTGAGCAAAGTTTCGAAAACTTTAGCAATAGAGGAGGTTAGAGCAATAGGTCGGTAGTTAGAAGGAATAGAGCGGTCACCCTTCTTAGGAACAGGTTGAACTAGAGCATGCTTCCAAGATGAAGGATAGATACTGGTTGACAGAATGAGGTGAAAAAGACGGCAAAGCACGGGAGCCAGTTCATCTGCAAACTCCTTAAGGAACCTTGCAGGGATACCATTGGGACCAGATGCTTTGTTTGTCTTTAGTGAGCGAAGAACCTTATGAACTTTGCGTGAAGAAAGGATGAGGGAGGGCATAGGGTTAGAGAGGTGAAAAGACTGAGGAACAGGTGTGCTGGAATCGTTGATAGAAGAGTTGGCAGAAAAATGAGAGCCAAAGAGAGTGGCTTTGTCAGTGGGAGAGCAAGCTATAGAACCATCAGAACGAATGAGAGGGGGAAAGCTTGAGTTAACCAAAATACATCGATTATGTTCTGTGTTTTTAATGTCCAGAAGCAATTAACAGTACTTAAATGTATATTTATAAATGACCATTTGTCTATTACCTCAGTGGCATGATGCATCAATATCTGATTTTTTATTTAGAGGGACCTGAGATCGAGCCCACCTCGATCCTTAAAAAAAAAAAAAAAAAATTCCTCTCATATTGTGGTATCTTTCGCTTCCTAACCCCAACAAAAATAACATTCCATTTTTGGGAAAAAAAATAAATCACAGGAGCCATGGGGTCAGGCTCGAGGATATTAATGGTAATGCCTTTCCTGTGATATATATATATATATATATATATATATATATATATATATATATATATATATATATATATATATATATATATATATATATATATATATAGAGAGAGAGAGAGAGAGAGAGAGAGAGAGAGAGAGAGAGATAGTACTTTTGAATATAGAGTACAGTACTAAATCTAGAAATAGAAATAAAGGATTAAAGTAAATACAAATAATTATGGAAATTGTTTAAAAAAAATATATATATATATATATTATATATATATATATATATATATATATATATATATATATATATATATATATATATATATATATATATATATATATATATATATATATATATATATATATATATCTTGTTTAATATGGCTGCTGATTTTGAATTTGCTATCTTCTTGCATGATTTTTTTTTAAAGTTCTTAGACTTTTTCATTATTGTCGAGATTGTGCTATAAATCTGAAAAAATAACTGCATAATCTCGACAATAATGAAATATTTATTGTAACAACTTTAGAAAAATTATATTAGAATATTGCAAACGCAAACATGGCTGTCATATTCAATAATATATATATATATATATATATATATATATATATATATATATATATATATATATATATATATATATTCTCCTTAACCCCATCAAGAAAAATTTCAGGTTTCTTGCACGCAGTGAATTGCCTAGGCGAAAATTGCGACATTGATAGGTGTCTCGATATTTGCTGTACAATACTGTATTTTTGTAAGCATTAAGTATTGATGGTGCCTATTAGTTATGCATATATTACCTAAGTAACTGATGCAGTTCTATCGCACAAGGTGACTGCCTGTATATCTGTCTGTACTTCCGTGTATGAAAGACGACAAAAGTGAAATTGCCAAACAAGTGCCGTACAACTTCAAAAGCAACTACAGTACCTGTCTAATATTGTTTGTCAATCTGTACCTGTATATTTTTTTTTGAAAGACGCTATAAGCAAAGTCTTCACTTACATGTAAATGACAGAACATTTACTTTACAACGTTATAAGCAAAGTACCTGTCTTATTTTTGTCGTGTTTGAGTATTCCTGTCTGTGACAGTCTCGCTCTGAGGAGATTTTTAATCAATATACATAAGCCATTTTCCCCTTATAAGGGGAGTGGCTGAGTCAAGGCAAAATACTCTTGACTCTTTGGAAAGAGAAATTACAGAGGGGATTCCCATTCCCCTCACTCCGTCCTATTTAGTCGACTCTTACGACACGCAGGGGAACACGGATGAAATTTTCTAGCCCCCTTTCTCAGGGGGAAGTTTTTGTAATATAATAAGTTTAATATGTTATACCTTTTCACTCTCTGTACGGTTTGTTCTCTCTTTTCCTCATATTTATATATATATATATATATATATATATATATATATATATATATATATATATATATATATTTATTCTTTATAGTAATTCTTAAATTTTGTATTCCTGTAAAATCTTTGCTTCTATCAAAGTATTTCCTATTCTTTTACTCCACTTTTTATAATTTTTTTTTATATTTTTCATGCTTTTGCGAATTTAGTTGTTTGTTTACTGTAATCTCGAGTTCTCTTTCTAGTAGTCACCATGGCTCAAGCGGTAGCGTCCGCGACTCTGAGGCGTCAGGTCGAGAGTTCGCGCCCCGTCACGGTCTGAGGTTAGCAAGGGCATGCACTCAGGGTAACGATTACATCTGCCAAAACAAGTCCTTCGAAAGAAGGCAACCGTCCTAGCCCTTGGTTGAAAAGGGAGTCCGTGACGTAAAACCGGAACAATCTCTAGTTCTCTTTCTCCACCTGTATCTTCCTCTTTATTCCTGGCCATACTTTCTATCTATCTTGGTGGGTCTCTTGTTCTTTTTAGTGTGTCTTGTGTCTTTTCCCTTCCTCTCAGAGGTGCTCAGTATAGGGGCACTCATTCTCCGAATTTTTGTGGCTCTCTTCCTTAAATATGTGGAAATGTACCTGTTCACCTCATATCTCTCTCTCTCTCTCTCTCTCTCTCTCTCTCTCTCTCTCTCTCTCTCTCTCTCTCTCTCTCTCTCTCTCTCTCGAGTATTTGTTGGCAGGGTATAGATAGTTTTTTAATCTTCTTAGAACATAGAGAAGCTTAGAGCCACTCATCATCACATTGTTATCTAAATAACTTCCCGTCATATTCGAGTTAGATGGTGAGGAAATATTGCATTATTATTGAAAAGGGAAATTCAGCCCAAAGGTCATGTATTGTGTTACTGGTGTATTTATTAAGGAACTCTTCTGTACTGTTGTAATGCCTTTAGGAACCTGACAATGAATTATTACATTATTTTGGAAGTTTCTTTCTTGGAATTTCAAAGGAGTTGAGCAAATATTGTATGAGATCAGTCTGTTAGCCATATATATATATATATATATATATATATATATATATATATATATATATATATATATATATATATATATATATATATATATATATATGCTAGCTACGATTCATATATTTAGTACTAGTTTATCTTAGGCAATTATCTCCATATTACACTTAACTTTTTTCTTGTAGGCAAATGAATGGGAGAATATTAAATCATTTATACAAATGAAATGAAAGAAATGCTATGTATGGCATACCATGACAAGTACCAATACAATACATTATGTTAGGAAAATATAACGCCTTTGTTTTTAGACTTTCTTGCTAAGGGGGGTACAGACGATCATTATTACTGTCAGTAAAAATACTGACACTATTCTATTGGTGTGAACTACTACGTCCATATGATGGACACACAGACAGTAATAATGACAGTACTGGAAATACTGTCAGTAATATTGATCGTCTGTTTAGCCCTTTAGTCATATGTTAATTCCTTACTGAATTTCGAATTTTATAACCAAGATTCTGTTATGCCGCGTGTACACCTTTTTCCTATTTGGACGAGAGAGAATTACAGTTTCAGAATTCCTGTTTGTAACAACAAGAGTATGACCAGTTTAGATTGTGCAGTTTGGTGATAAAAATTTTTAGTTTTCCTAAATTTCCTAAACCTGCTTCACAATGACTGCTTATAAGGGATGAATGTGGAGAGGGTATTATAGATAGCCACTGTGCATAAGTAGTTTTTGGTCCTTATGTTTGCTATTGTTTAATTCTCTCTCTCTCTCTCTCTCTCTCTCTCTCTCTCTCTCTCTCTCCTCTCTCTCTCTCTCTCTCTCTCTCTCTCTCTCTCTCTCTCTCTCTCTCTCTCTCTCTCTCTCTCTCTCTCTCTCTCTCTCTCATTTATTTTGATGCGTATGTATCTGCATAAAGAAGTCCCAACTTAAATGGAGAGGATTATCTCTCTGAAAGCACTTGGATATCTCCCAAGTGAACTCCACTAAGATGCATATGATTTTTACCCTTGCTGAGGATGACGTATTAACCTAAAATAAAAACCCGATTGATTTCCAGACCAAGTAATATCCGAAATGGCTAAATTTACCTAGAATTATGGCCTATAAATATGTGTATGTGGGCGTGAGAAGGCACAGGTGATTTGGTGAACAGAGGTTAAATTTGGTGTGATGGTGAAGAAGTTCTCTTGCAGTGACTCACACACGCTCCTTGGCAAGGGGTAACCGGGCCTACGCAACAGTTTCCGATGGTAGTTTCTTTCTTAAGAAATACGTAATATATTATATACGAATATGTATATTTGTGCATGAATATGTGTGTATTAAAGAATGTGTATGGAAGTAATTATGCAGATATGGATGCTTGTTTAGGAATAATTATGTAAATTGCAGATGTATATTTTCCCAAGAATACGTACGAATATGTAAATATACATACAAATATGTCTATTTGTAAACAAATATATTTGTGAGTATTTAAGTATGTACATTGCTATGCGATTATATATATGTAAATATGCATGCAGTATGTTTATATGTATTAATAAGTATGTTAATATACAGACAATTATTTTCACACAAATAAATATGTAACTCTACATATATATTTTTGGCCTTTAGTATGTCTATATATACACACTATTTATTATTCATGCTTATCTATTTCCGTTTATTTTTGTTTATTTATTCATTACCTGCAACTTTCCCCATGTTCATATGTGGGGATTGCTCTATCTCTCTAGGCCAGGGATCCTCAACCTGCGGCCCTCAAGTAACTCTTACGACCCTCGATGCCCAAAAGGTTTTACATCACTGATACCTCATGTATCGCATGTGATTGGTTTGGCTCAAAGTTTTTCAGTTCGATGCCCTTTTTTTTTTTGTCTAAATAAAGATTGCAAAAACAATATCTGAAATTAGTTGAGCATCGTAGCTTTATACATTACTTTTTTGGTTTTATTTTCCTTAATTTTTTATATATAAAGATAAGTTTTTTTTATATACACTTTGTATTATCCTGCGTAGGCGCTGCGTAAGCGATATTAAAAAAGCCAGGGAGCATGCATAGGTATATACTATAAAGGGTTTTTGCGTTTCCTTGCCCAATACTTACAAATGTTTTTGAGTATATTTAATAGGCATAGGCATATATAGTAGGTTTGTTTACTTTCGTAGTATAAGCATTGAATAATTATTATTATTATTTTTTTTTTTAAAGGACGATGAAGACATTGAAGCTTGATGGATGATATTGGTTTATCGTATTCGAAGTTTTACTGAAGAAATATGCAAGTTCTCTGTATCCCTTTAACTTGATATATGGTCTGTGGTACCTTTCATAAGGGTCCTTTGGGACCCCTTTTCCCACTTTGTCTCTTAAGATTCCCCTTTGCTCCCCTTAGGGTTCTTTTTATCCCTCCTTTCCCCCCCTTTAAATAGAATTATTATTTTTTTTTAATATAAAGGTTGAATAAGTACTAACTACAAATTGGAACAACATAAATAGCTCTATAGGGGTATTGTTTCTTTGTCTTCGAATTTTCTCTAAGAAATGCATTTCCTTGTATGCACTAAAACGTATCTGTTCTTTGTTTGCCATCAACGTTTTCCTTGTTCAGACTCTTGATGTGTCTGTTATTCAGAATTTATTTTTGTCAAAACAAAGCTTCATTCCCAACGAATCAAAACGGAATATTTAAATAAAAGAGCAGATATGTTTTAATTGTATGTCTTTCTTTATGATATTTGTGTACATGTTTAACTGCATTGTGTATTGAGTATTAAAATAATTATCATTATTGTTATTATTATTATTGTTATTATTATTATTTTTATTATTATTATTATTATTATTATTATTATTATTATTGAGCCTTTTTACCTATAGTTCTAATTGTGTCCGAATTAGAAATGACCTTAAGATACTGTGATAATAACTTTTGCTTATCAAAAAGTGTAACTGATCTTATATTTTTTTTAATAAGATTAAAATTCCCAAATATCCTATAATAAGAAAACTAATTCCAAAGAAAGTAAAGGTCAAATATGTGTAAGACAGCACATTAATATACACAAAATTAAGTGTCTTTACATGTAATATTACTTGAAAAATCCAAGTTAATAAAGTAACCAGGCATATGAAAGTAGCTTTGAGTTAATATCTTTATTCTGCAATTCTGATGTTAAATCCGGTTATACTATCAAAATTTTTTGAAGCTTGGTGCAGAGCAGACATGCACTAATAAGTGTGTGTGTGTGTGTGTGTGTGTATGTATGTATGTATGTGTGTATGTATGTATATGATGATTTTAATTTTATGAACATTTAAAAATTTCTCTGTTGACTGTTCTTGGATCTTAGTCTTCCAGATAATTCCTGGGTTCACCGATTTATATCCGAGGCATTGGATTACATTTGTTTTTACTCATTAAAATCTCCCTGACTAATCATTTAATACCAGGTTGCTCTCTCAGATTACTCACTAAGCTTAAAGATATGTAATATTTGAGGCAGTCGCTAAAGTTTTTAACTTTTTTCAAAAGTGTACTCATTAATGCCACATAGTTGTCTCATACAATGTTTCCCTGACTAAATTTCTGATGCATGGATCATTTTAATATATAGATTTGATAATTTTTATTATTTCAAAGTTCAGAGTGATTATGCTTTTTATTTCAGAAGTGTCATTGTAGTCACCGTGGCTCAAGCGGTAGCGTCCTCAACTCTGAGGCGTCAGGTCGAGGTTTCGCGCCCCGTCGCGGTCTGAGGTTAGCAAGGGCATGCACTCAGGGTAAGGATTACATCTGCCAAAACAAGGCCTTCGTAAGAAGGCAACCGTCCTAGCCCTTGGTTGAAAAGGGAGTCCGTGACGTAAAACCGGAACATTTCAGATGTGTCATTAATTATCTCAATTTCTGGGCTTTACTTAGCAGTGCAAGCAAGAGTAATGGCGCATAACATGAGACTTCTTGGAGAAAAAAAAATATTCCTAAACCACTATTAAGTTTATTTTTTTCCACAGCTTGATGATGAGGGTCTTATGAAAAGAACATTTGGTTAATCAAAGAGCTCAAATGTAGGATGTTTACTAATGTACTTCTTGGTTGAAAGAGATAAACCTTTTTGCAAAAATGTACAAAGAATTATTGAAGCCAGTTTGGCCTAGTTAAGTAAATGTGTTGAATGAACTAGTTGTTTGGATAATAATAATAATAATGGAGCATGAGGGGTCATCTGTGATATAAAGGAGACAGAAAATCATATAATGATCAGGTATTGAAGCATAATTTATACCAATTTATATATTATCTTTGCGTTTGAAAACACGATGAGAGTGAAAGATGAGTTGTGTATTAAAATACTCATTAGTGCTTTTAGATTATTAATTAGTACTTTCGTTAATTCAGTTTTGGCATAATTCTTAGTAACAGCAGGTGTTACACTACTCAAAATGATAGCTATTGGTATTGATGTTAGTGCTAAGACTAGTAGGTGAGTCTACTTTTTTTCGAGGGTACCTTTTTAAGGATCCTCCAAGATTTGTGGTATTGGGGTGTATGTAACTGGGACCTCCGTAATGCTAATTCACCCTCTAGGATCAGGGAATGGTTCCTGCCTTGGAGTTTACTGATGGAATGAACGGTAGTAGGAATCTGCTGTAGAAGATATGGGGGTATTGATGATGGTAAACTACTGAGCTGCCTGCCTGGCACTCTCAAGAGAGTGCCACAGCCGTCTCCGGCACTACTTCCTGACGCGTTGGAAAAAGGCGGGTGGATTTCCCCCGTCTTGTCTATTCTGATCGTAGGTGGGAACACAAGAGTGAGAGAAAGAGAGAGAGAGAGAGAGAGAGAGGTACAGATGAGAGAGAATGACTATAAAAACACAAGTAGGACAAAATGGTGCGTTAGAATCTAGTTTTTTATTTTGTCTTTCATCGGATCGAAGTTTTCACGTCACTAACCTTTCTTTTACGAGAACAGAGGCCAACTGGCTTTATATTTTGTTATCTGCACTGGCTGAGTGGTAATATCTTGGTGGCCATGCTAGCGCCACTGCCCGTACCAGAGGCCACTGGCACACCGGCTCTCACTTAAAAATGAAAATAAAGAACCTATGCACAAGGAACGAGGGATTACCCCCTAAAGCACTGCACAACTCTTCCGATTTTAAACGAAAGTTTCTCACGAACTGTTTGAGGGGATGTTGTGCTCGCTATGAGGTTCA
>JAXCGZ010000898.1:0-20000 GCA_037179515.1 Halocaridina rubra
ACTGTATACTTCATGATTTACGTAGTAGCTAAGAAGCATTTAGAGAGGACTGTAACTATAACACAAGGTTCCAGGACTCATTGTTCTAGATATTCCCAATGAAGAGAGTGATAGAGTCTTCTCCCAGAGACAAAGACCAGGAATTCCACTTCTATAGAGGTCCAAACATCTTGTTCCAGAAAAGTATCTTCAGCGAAAGATTGCTCTGTACTAGCTATACTTTGGTGCTTTTCCTGGGTTTAATAAAAATTATATGGTAGTGAAGAAATCTGTGGGTATTTCATATCTTGGTGAAGCATCTGTGTAGCACACCAAGAACAAACCAGTCTTTGCTGAAGACGCTTTTCTAGAAAAGTGTCTTCAGCTCGTATTCCAAGGCAAAAAGTACTTCATTGTTGAAGACATTTCTGAAGAGCTATTAACTTTTTGTGAGAAGATTTCCATCTCTTCCTTCGTATAGTACTGTACTTAACAATATGGCCACTTCTGAACATATTAGAATTCATTAATACTGTATACTTTGTTTTGTGTAGTAAAGTGTCTTTAGCCTAAGTACTCTACAGTAATTTTTTTTACCCACGCACCTTTTGAACAATTTTGCGTACAAACGAAATTCTGGAGCCTACAACTGATCGGGCAAAACCAAACCTGGAGACCACACGCACACACAGTAATTTCGCGGCTAATGTCATTTTTAGTTTTATGTTGTTTTTTATTATAATAATAATAGGTGATAAATATTTGACGAACTTTTCACAACTTTTTATTGGTCTGCAAAAAAGAAAAAAATTAAAAACCCACAAAAAGGAAAAACCACCAACAAAGCCATAAAAACGTACAATATCATATTAAACTAAGTGTTAGAATATATAAAATAATGGTAAAAATATAATTTAGAAAATTAAAAAGTTTAAAAGTGCCGATGTACAATACTTTGCACGTAAGATTCCCATTCTCTTTTAGTCATGCTTAACCTACTCTAGTCTACTTAAACTGTTACTAATATTATTCAAATGCTATGCAAATACATAACTATCTTACTATATGTTTTGGGGAAAATTAACAAATATATGTTTTTCAACTGTTAAGTCTAGAACCGCACTAGATATAAAGAAAATGTGTGCGCAACATGTTATTGTTAGTTTTATGAAGTGGTTTTCAGTGACAGTTACCCTTCGAACCTAAGAGTATTCTTATATGTAGATTTGAAGATTTGTCTAGTGATGTATCATGAAATAGAATGTCACTAGTTGTTAAAATGATTATATACTCCTACATTTATCAGTTTAATAGTGCAAAATTGAAATCCCGTATACATTGTTTCAGAGAATCAGGATATTTTTGAATACCAGTGATGAAATGTCTTAGGATAACAAACAACAGCTTAATGTTTGATTGTAGTGAATCTGTTTACTATTATATTTCTGGTGTCCGTAGGACAATATGTAGCATTTGCTCAAGAAGATGAAGTAGAAGGGGAAGAAGACGATCTCATCGATGACGAAGAAGTGAATGTTGACGATGGAACGGGAGTAGAGGTAGAAGCGACAGAAGGAGAAGAAGAGGAGGAGGAGGAAGAAGAAGCCAAAGGATCCCCTGATGCGGATACCATTATTCTCTTCACCAAACCTACTGGCACAGGAGCAGGTATGCATTGTGTTTATTTCATATTTTAATGACAGGAAATATTTTTTTGTATATCTCTCCCAAGTATTTGTTGAATAACCATTGTACAAAATGGAAATAAATGTTTGTTTGTTTGTTTGTTTATTTACTTTTACATTGTTTCTTGGTTTGGAAATTAAAAGAAAATTGCATAAAATAGCCTTCATGGTCGAACCTCATATAAAATGCTTTGCTAGTTAGAACCAGGTATTAATGTTTTCATCTATTAATTATTTTCCAGAACTTCCCGCTGGCAAAATTGTTGAATTCCTCGTGGGTTTCACAAATAATGGAGATAAAGATTTTGTTCTAGATGCCATTGATGCTTCCTTCCGTTACCCTATGGATTTCTCCTTCTACATTCAGAACTTTACTGCCATACCCTATAACAGAGCCGTAAAGCCTCGTCAAGAAGCCACTGTCATGTATAGCTTTTACCCAGCTGAAGCATTTGCAGGACGTCCCTTAGGTCTTACAATCAACTTGGCTTATCACGATGCTGTGAGTAGAATAATGTCAATACAATAGAAGTAAATAATTAATTATAGATGATGGAGAATATTATTTGTTCTATATTTTAGTTGTAATTTATTTCACTATTTGAACATTGCTATTATTATTTAATTCAAAACATTAATGATACATTGATTTCCTTATAGTTGCCTCTGTTCTCACTGGAAAGTTTTTACAAAAGACTGGTTATGGGTTATAAATATGGAAACTTTTTATTTTTCAGTTTAAATGATAAACTATTCATTCATTTCAGTTTTGATAAAAAACTTTTTCTTTATTTTTCTTCCTTCATATTTGCTGTCTGTCAGTAACATTTAACCATTGTCATATGTTGTGTTACCGATAATTTTTTTTATGTTCTGCCAGCTTATTCACTCTCTAAAAGTACTGGTACAGAATTATACATCAGTTCTGCTTTTCCATTCTAGGATGGAAATGTCTTCATCGAACCTGTATTCAACCAAACCGTTTCCATTGTTGAAATTGATGAAGGCATGGATGGGGAAACCTTCTTCTTGTACGTGTTCATGTTAGCCTTTGCCGTCCTTTTATTAGTTGCTGGGCATCACTTTCTCTCCTCATTTGGCCGCAAGAAGGGAAGCAAAAAAACTGTCGTGGAAATGGGTACCAACAAGAAGGATGGTGTCGATTATGACTGGCTTCCCAAGGAAGTCCTCAATGACCTCAGTGAGTAGTTACACTTTGTGCTTATTGAGTTAACTAGTCTTATGATGTATAACTAGTATGTATTCATTTGATAATTATAGGAAACCTCCAACGTTTTCTTTGATAGAGCAAAATTTCAATGCTGCTTACATTGGCAAAAATGTATTCAGTCATTTTCATCATCGTCCATAAACATGGACTCAGATAATCATTATTACCGGTATATCGCACACCTTCCTGACATGTAGAATATATCCAAAGTGATGTATTTAGCTTAATTTCTTCAACTAAAGAAACTCGTACATTATGTTCTAATATCAACTAAATTATTTTCTTGCATTATCCTCATATTTTGTCTAGTGTGTTCAGTCTTCTATGTTAATTTTCTCGACTTGTTCTTTGTATTGATACAAAATTTATACTGCATCAATACCGAGTTCTGAGTACGAGACTGGGGAAAAGAGTATTTTCATCTGTCATATGTGTTAAGCATTTTGCAGGGTATGTTAACATGTGACAATAGCTTCATAAACTTATATACAGTAATCTATATAATGTAGGCATTAATTTTTTACCCCTTCCCACAGAAAAAACTCCTCGTCAGTCACCCCAGCAACGGAAGACAAAACGTGTTGCTAGTTCTAAGTAAGCCGTTGGAAATGACGAGAGAAGATACTCAGCTGCTGAATGTTGATTCAGGTGGGATCTATACCACTTGTCATGATCCAGATGGTCAATATGAGCAGCTCATAGAATCATCTCATAAAAACAAATTTATTAAAAAGTCATCATTCCTGATTTTTGTCATCTGTAGTGGTGGTAATGTACTACTTGTAGTTAGCTTTGGAACTTTTATAAGATCAATAATATTATCAGTATCAGTTAGAAGCGAATGTAGAAGTATGTTTCAATTTCTGAGGCTACGTTGTCACGTTGACAGCTCTCTGGTGATCACTAACCGTGCTGCCCCCAAAGTTATTTTCAGAGATAGTGACTATATGGAAAAAGGCTCACATACACTTTTTTAATAGACATTTTGTTATCACTGCATGCAGTCATTATATCTGAAAACAACTTTGGGGGCGACATATTGCGAGAAAGAATTTATTTGGTTGTGGTTGGGTAATATTTGTATTAAAATATAAAACTGAAAATAATCTTATGGACTTAAAGATTACTGTTCTTGCTTTGTACTTGTTAGTTTTGTATAGATATGTGTCTATGTTGAAATGCTGCAAATAACAAGTGATACGGAATAAAAGTTGACTTTTTTTATATTCTTTAATTATGTCCTTGAATGAAGAGATTAATAAGATATTTTGTTGGTCTTCTTTACCCAGGAGGTGTATGATAATATAAATATTAGTACATAAGTAAATAATTCACCAGTGTGTTACTTGAATTTGGGCATTATTGCAATATTTCTTCTTGCACTTGTTGAAATACCACCTTTATAAGTTTTCCTTCCCAACATTCAAGAATTTTTTTTTACATGAATCAGTGGAATACTTATAGGAATGAAATATGTGGGGTATAGAAATACAGGATGACACATATACTCTTGCTAGGGGAAGTATAAACGAGTTCTAGTACCGAACAATTTATTAAAAGTATTGCTGAAACAATACTGATTCTATCATGCCTGGTATTTAGTTTGGAAGCCTCTTTCATCTCGCTCAGCCTGCAGTCTCGGGTATGATTGGAGCAATGACAAAAAGATCAGTGTTGATCTCAAGATCCACTGCATCTAACAATTATCTGACAAGTATTTTTTTTGAATGCCAATCAACGTCACATTCCTGGATCATCTTAGACTCCATTCTGTCGTTCAAGATAGCTCCAATGTGTTTGGTAGGGCTCAGTTTGGATGGATTTCCAGCCTAATTAGTTCATCTGAAGAAATCGGTCCCCTAATCCTTCATCAGATTTCACATCTAATTTGCATGAGAGAAAGGGGCATTGTCGTGAAGAAAACACATTTTCAGACTTTCAAGAACACTATCGCTTTCTCCAAAATCTTTTTGTAAAAGTAATTGCCTGTCTAACTGTGTCCCTCTTCCTTGATTATCCACAAGATGCGCTTGACAGTAAAGCATAGAAAAATTTCAGTTCAATATGGAGCCCAACACTTCTTGGTTTCAGTTCCTGTCTTCAATCTCTACAACACTCAATGCCCAGATCCAGTAATTATGAAAATTAGGATGCCGTACAGTCCAGAAAAGAATTCCCCACATGGGCAGAGGTGAAAGAAGTCTTCCTCCTCCCATAGGGATAAAATGTCCCAAAACCAAAGGCATCTCAACTATTACAGCAGATTTCTTGGGCTTTAGCATTGCATGAAAACCCTTCATCCCTCTTCACAATCGCTACTGACAATTGAACTTTTGATTCACAGTCTTCCCTCATCATCCATTGAGGTCTTGCGCAACCTTTGCATTGATATCTTGTTACTTGTGGTACGACTGCAATGATATTTTTTCTTCCCTAGGAGTTTTTCTGGTGCACCAGAGCCTAAGACCATGTAAACAGTCATATCCCTCCTTCCAGTTGTCAATATCCCAGCATTCACTTTGGCCCAATTTGTTAGCAATCCACTACTAGTAAATAAAAATACCTCCAACTTCCGTGGCCTTGTGTTTGGCATTTGCACAGATTCAGTCAACAGTGCAATTAGCTTGTTTGTCTCTTTGAAAGTCATAGAAGTAATCCAATCAGAAAACTGTATCTGGAAAACAATGAACAAAGATAAAAAACAAAAGATTATTCAAGATGCGTGGCTTTTTCTGTCCTTTTTTAGGGTAGTATGCCAGTCGCTGTATAGAATTTACAGAATATTTATAAATGTCAGGTTTGTTTTTTGTGGTAAAAATGCTAGATGAACAGGATATTGAGCCAGTGGTCAGGTGAGGAGTGGATCCCTCGTCAATGAAACCAAATTCATAAGTTCTATGATGGTAGTTGTATATTAACTTATTTATCCATACTTGTCACCATATCTCATTAAATTAAAATGGTGGCCATAACCCAGATCTCCTTTAATTGGAGCAAAAGTTGTTTCTTAAAAGGGAAAGATTGCCAAATGCTTATTTGTCTAACCAGTTTTTCACCTTGTGCCTCGCATGAATTTACTTTGGTTGTACAATCATACCTTAATTTTAATTGACAAAAGGGGGGCAGGAATTTCGGTACGTGTTTTAAGATTATCCGCAGTTACTGAAGTGGAGTTTGTATTGCCTAATATCAACAATTACATTATGAAGAGAAAAAGAATAATATTTTCAACCAAACACTACATCAAGCACAATATCCAATGAGACATTGTAAAATACTTGTACACTAAATATAATAAATTCATAATTTTTATTTTCGTTCTATGTTTTCCATATTTCCTGTATAATTACATCTCCATTGACCATATCCTTTTTCCTTAATGAAGGCTTGCTGTCTTATTTAACTTCATGGCAAAGGGACCACACACGCACACACACAGAAAGATAAATAAATTTCAGTGCCTCCTTACTTTTTGATCAATTCAAACTACTGTGCAACAGGTAAATTTACCCTTTTCCACTTCTCTTCTTTTCCTCCAAATGCCATCGTTTGAGAATATTGAGTAATATTTATTTAAACACTGGAACACTTATATTGAGTGCGAAATATAAATACAGTTAGATCTTGGAATGTTGGTGGTGTAACTTCCCTACGTGTGAAAAGATTTTTTTTTCACCTGTACTTTGGATGGGGCGGGGGGACTAGGAATCCCCCCTTGTATCAACCTCCTGCGAGACGTCAAAGAAGAAGGGGAGTAGAGGGGAGAATAACTTCTCCCCAGTTTTCCTTCCTTGATGTCGGCTACCCCCCAATTAAAGGGGGAAACAGCCAAGGTATATGTATGTATGTATGTACTTTGGAAGCATTCATGCTTGTTGGTTTTAAATGTCTTGAAATTCGAGCATATGAACGAATAGTACAGTATTAATATTGAACATTTTGAAATCTGATATTTGTGCTTCCCCCCCCTGCTCTCTCTCTCTTTCATTTCAAGTCGGCTATGGCCAGGGGTCCTTATTGGATTAAGTTATTATTTTATGTTACTTTATTGCCTTACACACACGTAAGTTATTATTCTTTCTCTCTCTCTCTCTTTCTCTCAAGGACACCCACACACACGCATCATACTTATTATTATTATTATTAGGTAGAGAATGGTGGAATGAGGAGGTGAGTGCAGTAGTGGCTAAAAAGAAGCAGGCATTTGAGGTATGTTTGCAGATAGGTAATGTAGAGGCATATGAAAGCTATCGTGCAAAGAGGAGATAAGCAAAAAGCTTGGTGCGGGAGACAAAGAGAGAAGCAGATGTAAGGTGAAGTAGAAGCTTGTCTGGGAATACTGAATTGATTAAAAAGATGGTTTGGTAGTAAGTGAAAATTGTGGAAAGGTGAGTTTGGTAGGGAGAAGAGAATGAAAGGAGCAAATGGGCAATTGCTAGTGGACGAAATAAAGGTAAGAGAGAGATGGGCTAAGTATTTTCAAGGAACTGCTAATTGAGGAAGATAATAGAGAGGCAGAGATTGTAACTGGGAGAAATAAATGGAGAATGCCAATGTTGGGTGATGAGAACGATAGGGAAACAACAAAAGAGGAGCTACATTTGGCATTGAGAGCAGTGAAAGCAGGTAAAGCACCAGGGATAGATGGGTGTCAATGTTGAATGCATGTCAAAAGGTGGAGAGGCATTAGTAGAATGTTTGGTTTGGTTGTTGAATGTGTTTCAGGAAAGGGAGTGTTCCAGTTGATTTGAGGAGAGCATGTGTAGTACCATAATGGGAAAGGAGATGAGTGTTGTAGCTTTTGAAGAAATAGTATGTTGAGTGTAGTTGGTAAGATATATGAAAGTGTTAATTGAGAGAAATAGGAAAGGTATAGAGAAACTGGGGAAGAACAGTGTGGGTTCAGGAGAGGAAGAGGATGTGTGGAGGTGTTTGTGGTAAGACAGGTGTGTGAGAAGTTCTTGGAGAAAGGTAGGGACATATTTTGGGCTTTTATGGACTTAGAGAAAGCGTATGACAGGGTTGATAGAGAGGCGTTGTGAAATGTCTTGTGACTGTATTGAGTAAGTGGATGTCTGCTGATTGCAGTTAAGTTTTTACATGAATACTAGAGTATGTGTCAGTCGGGAATGGTATGATTGATTGGTTAAAAGTGAATGTAGGTTTGTGTCAAGGTTGTGTAGTGTTGCTATAGTTGCTTAAGGTGTTTATGGATGGAGTGGTAGGGGAAGTCAATGAAAGAGTATTAGGCAGTGGCTTGGAATCAGTTGCTAGTCATGGATGACACAGCACTAGTGGCTGATACTGAGAATAAACTGAATCATTTGGTGACTGAATTTGTTAGGGTGTGTGAAAGAAGGAAGTTACGAGTGAATATTGGTAAAAGTAAAGTCATCAGATGCATGAGGAGTGTTAATGTTGGTAGATTTAATGTAGGAGTGAATGGGGAGTTGCTTGAAGAAGTTGAGAGTTTTAAGTCTCTGGGTTCGCACATATAATGGAATGGACGAGTGGATACAGGGGTAAGAGTGAAGGAAGCAAGTAAATATCTAGGTGGGTTGAAAAGTATGATGAGAAATAGGTATTTGGGAATAAATGCAAAAAGAAGAATATATGAAGGTGTGATTGTGCCGACAGCATTGTATGGAGCAGTAACTTGGAATGCAAGAGGGGATGAAAAGAACAAGTTGAATGTAATGAAGATAAGATCGTTGAGAAGTATGATTGGTGTATCTAGAATAGATTGAGCAAGAAACGAAGAGGTGATGCAGAGAACGAATGTTGAAAGAAAGCTGTCTGATAGGTAAGGTCAGAGACTGTTGAGTTGGTTAGGACACATAGAAAGGATGAGTGATGAATGAATAGCGAAGAGAGTGTGGCATGCAGAAGTTGTTGGAGTTAGGCCAAGAGGAAGACCTAGAATGATATGGATGGATGGTGTCAAAATGGCATTCAATGTCAGCGAGGCAGGGAAGAAAGCGTGCAAGAGATAGGATTGAGAGGAGGAAGATTGTGTATAGGTAACATGGGCCAAAGGGATTTCTCACACCTGCTAGCTCAATAAACTGTGATGGATGGGTGTGAGGGATGTTGCCATGTGATGGAGCAGTGGAGATAAACAAAGCAGTGTGGTAGGGGGAAATGTGGCAACCCTTTACCCCCAAGACGCTAAGAGGAGTAGTTTTGGTATGGGTGGATTGTCGTGAAAGTGTTTCTAGGCTCGGCCACCCCCACAAGGGGGAATGGGGACATGTATATGTGTATTATTATTATTACCCTGAGACAAGGAGCAAACAATAACTCAAAACACTTTTTATTTCTCTTTCTCTCACGATATTGTTATAATTATATATTATTATTATATTTTTTTATTATTGCGGTAAGACAGGTGTGTGAGAAGTACTTGGAGAAAGGTAGGGACACTTTTTGGGCCTTTAAGAATTTAGAGAAAGCGTATGACAGGGTAGATAGAGAGGGGTTGTGGAGGGTGTTGCGACTGTATGGAGTAAGTGGAAGTTTGTTGAATGCGGTGAAGAGTTTTTACATGAATAGTAGAGCATGTGTGAGAGTTGGGAATGGTATGAATGATTGGTTTGAGGTGAATGTTGGGTTACGTCAAGGTTGTGTAATGTCGCCGTGGTGGTTTAATGTGTATATGGATGGAGTGGTAAGGGAAGTAAATGAAAGAGTATTAGACAGAGGCTTGGAACAAGCAGGTGAGGATGGAAGGTTGTGGAAATTGAGTCAGTTGCTATTTGCGGATTATACTGTACTGGTGACTGATACTTAAAATGAATTGAATCATTTGGTGACTTTTAGTTTATTAGAGTTTGAAAGAAGGAAGTTGCAGTGAATACTGGTAAAAGTAAAGTCATGAGATGCAAAAGGAGTATTAATGTTGTCAGATTGAATGGGGAGTTGCTTGAAGAAGTTGAAAGTTTTAAGTATCTGGGGTCGCATGTGTCAAGGAGTGCACGAGTTGATGTAGAGGTAAATCACAGAGTGAAGGAAGCAAGTAAATGTTTAGGTGGGTTGAAAAGTGTAATGAGAAATAGATATTTGGGATGAATGCAAAGAGAAGGAATATGAAGGTGTGATTGTGCCGACAGCATTGTGACACTTGGAATGTAAGAGAGTAGGAAAGGAAGAAGTTGAATGTAACAGAGATGTGGTGTTTGAGAGGTATGATTGGTGTATCTAGAAGAGATAGAGTAAGAAATGGGGATGTCAGGCACAGAACGGGTGTTGGAATGAAGCTGTTGGATAGGTTAGATCAGTGTGTTGAGATGGTTTGGACACATGGAAAGGATGAGTGATGAACAAATAGTGAAGAGAGTGTGGAGTGATGAAGTGATTGGAGTTAGGTCAATGAGATGGATGGATGGTGTGAAAACAGCACTGAATGCACATGGAATGTCAGTGGAACAGGGAAGAGTGCATGCAAAAGATAGGAATGAGTGGAGGAAGATTGTGCTTATATGACACGGCCCAAAGGAATTTCTCGCACCTGCTAACTCAGTAAACTGTTGTGGATGGATGTGAGGGGAGTTGCCATGTGATGAAGCTATGGCTGTCGGGCCTCGCTGTAGAATATTCTTGCTCGCCTACCTAGTGGATGAGCCAAGAAGGATGGAAGGGGGGGGGGGAGACGTGGCAACCCTTTATCCTCGAGGAGCAGAGAGGAGTGGTTGAAGTATGTGTGGATCATGGTGATAATTTTTTCAGTATTTGCTTCTTATGATTATGGTTAACATAATGATACTAGTATGAGCAATCAATGACTATTGAAAAAAGATAAGCCAGGATGTAATAAAACTCACATTGAGTTATACCACTTTTAATCTTATATACCCAGTCTATATTTTGTACATCTGTGAATCTGACATCTTATAATAATACAGCATGAGGAGAGGAAAATATAAATATACAGTGGAACCTCGTTTTGCAAAATTAATTCGTTCCTGCAAAGGATTTAAAAACCAAAGCATTCTATCTCATAGAAATCAATCCAAAATATACTAATCTGTTCCTGGACTTCAGATGACTGCTAATATAATCCTTTATAACAGTATATCATGCATAAAGTCGTATACAAAAGCAATAAAACTAATCAAATCATATAAATAAATAGACAATACAAATATGTAATATATATATAAGAAAATTAATTTCACACTACCTGCTTGGAGGAGAAATAATGGCATAAGTGAAAAGTTGTTAGGAAGAGGAAGGATATATATATATATATATATATATATATATATATATATATATATATATATATATATATATATATATATATATATATATATATATATACTGTAGTTACCTCCATTTAATTAAGCTTGGTTTATTCTTCTTTTGCATGTATAATACAAAGAAGAATACATGACTTTACATATAAGTGCTCAAACTGATATATACATTAATAGATAAATTCAGATCGTTGCAACAGCCATATCGAAAGCTTGGCAAGATAACACACACAAATGCCATTTTCTTGATTGGCTATGACTTCTTTTTCATCACTATCATGACTCCAACCACTTTCCTTCACAGTTTGGTGTTACCACTTGCTTTCTATGGCCCAAGCTTATATGATATATTACTGAAACATGTTAAAACATAAAGACACAATGCAAGGCACTGCAAATTCGTGTAGAGATCTGCACAGCATGGCAGCGAAAGAGTAACTGAGACCCTCACAGCGCATGAATTACCATTCTAATTCCAAACCAAATTCGAAAATCAAAGAAGTTTTAGGTTAAAAAAAAAAAAGTGAAAATTGAAAAGCTTGAGATCTAAGGTGTTTGAAAACCAAGGTTCCAATATATATATATATATATATATATATATATATATATATATATATATATATATATATATATATATATATATATATATATATATATATATATATATATAATGTGTGTGTGTGTTTGTAAACTACTGACAATATTTAATATACTGTACATATTTAGTAAAATTCACATGTCCAGCCAACGCCTACATTTCATATATTACCATTAGGAAAATATAATTTTACTTCTCATCATTATTACTTTTTTCAAGCTTTTATGTTGCTTAAGTCAATCTTGGCACAAGTAAGAGCAATAAAGGTTATCATACAATTCTACATCAAGGAAGGTATTTTGGCTCTAATACTGACTGGATCCACGTTCCCTTATTACAATGACATTTTGAATATCCTGATTATTGGTTTGGCATGTATAAATTAGGTAAAGAAAAGGCAGTCGTAATAATTATCACAAGATACACATGGCCACATTTAATAATATGCACATAAGACCTCTCAACTCTGTGGAGTATGTTACTTACAATTGTGCATATTTTGTTATTAGATTTTTGCTTTTCTCCAACACTGTGCAATTACATTCCAATATCCATGGCTTTCCCTTATCATAATTGATCGGTGAATCCGGAACGAACAAACGAACGGTGAATTTAGTACTAAACACCAGTATCCATAAATTCTTTTATGCATTACAAGTCATTACTAAATTAATTACTTTTTTCCCAAAATACTTCAGTGACTTTTTGGATACTCAGGTCTGGGGATACACTGCTGTGTCTTGGTTAATTGACTACGTCTCACTTTTGTGATGTGTAAGTCACAATAGTTTGAATGTCTCCACCGTATAATTCAGTTCATTCCAGAGTATGGGAAAATAATTTTGCTTGGAAGCATGTTATCTTCGTAACCAAATGATACAGCAGAAAGGCAAAGCACTTACTCAGATGGATACTCTACTGATTTCGTCTTTCAAAGGATAAATATCTGTGAGATAATTTTCACCATTAACATGTAGCATTGCCATTTTGTCCTGTACATGTTCATCTAAAGAAAAAATATGTTAATAAAAATTTTATATTTTATAATCTGGCTTTCCTTGGCAATTTGTAAACACACCTCGAAATACAGAATAGCTGAACAATACAATCTATTTTGAACTGTATTTTAAACAAATGAGTGACTTCGTTTTATCTACCATTAGGACAATGCTTTAATGTTGAAAAAAAGGGTAATTTTGTTTACTGTTGATAAGTTAATGTTCATCTCTCACAATGTAGACTTTTCCACTAATTGCTAAAGACCTTTTCTCAGACATTCATGATTCATAAAAGAAAGCAAAACTCCTTTATAACCTCAAGCTGTTTTGTCCCAGTCAACTGCAATTTTCACATATTTTTTGAATCTAATAATTTATAAATATTTGCCTAATCATTTGTTGTTTTTTTCATTACTCCTCTGATATATGAAAAAATATGAAAAAAGAAACTAATAAATATATGCCATACTATGCCATATGCCAATGATAATTACTATAAATGGTAATCATAATACTATGGGTGTTTTTGATATGTTTAGTTTGGAAGTCTAAGTATTATATTGAAAGGTGAACTATTTAGATAGAGATGGTTATATATCGAGATATATATGGTGATACATGATTATATAACATACTTCATTGACTTGATTAACATGAACACTCAAAATAACGCTCAGTTTATACTTACATCACAAGCTCTTATGGAATTCTCTGTACCTCTGCTGACATATGAAGAGTAATAATATTTTTAGGAATATAAATTCTCTTTTTATACAAGACACAGCGACACCTTAAAGAAATGGCTTAAAGCTGAAGACAAACAGGAAAGATATTCAATATTTATATGTGAACTTCATGATCCAGCCACACAGATAGTCTTTTCGCTATCAAAAATGTTACGAAGTTGTTTGTTATTAATAATAATGACTTCAACATATTAACTGAAAGCCAGCCATAAATAAATCTCTGCAGTTCTTCTTACCTCAAAAGGAAAAACCAAATCTTAGAGAATAATATTTTTACGCTCTCAGGACATAATTATTATTGTCTTTTACAACATATATTCAAGCATGAGCCCTGATGCTCAATTATTATAATGAAAAACTTTCAAAGTAAAATGACATATATGTCAGAGTGCTTGCCCAAATCTCATACCAAAAGTCTTAAATGGTTCAATAGTGTCATTCAAATATGATATAAGTACAGTACAATAGAAAAGGTGATAGTTATTTCCACTTCATGCTCAATAGTTCTGTTTCTGGATAAATTATGAGAATTTCGACCACATCCCATTCACTCGGTTAGATCTTATATAGTAGCAATTACGATGTTTACCAGAATGCTGCTGCATTACTTGAATTTTTATAATTTACTCAAGTCTCAGTGTATCAGCAATACTGTCCACAAACAATTTGGTTCTGAACTTTCAGTGTACTTTCCAATTGTCAACAACCAAGTATAGCATAAACTACGCTCTTCTCAATCTAAAAATGTAGTATTTTATGATTACATAATGCTGAGTAGACAATAAATCTTTCATGTACAATTCATTTGCAGATTTAAATCAAAGTATGTTATTTTCACACTTACTATTCAGCTTTAGTATTCTGAGTTCTCTTAGATAGCTGCAGGATTCTCGAGCAAGAATTTCCAAATTTTGTTTGGTCCAATCTCTCCTACATAGACAGCGGTGCCATCTTGACTTACAGCAATGGTGTGTGGGTTGTGGAATCCCTGAAAGAAAGATGAAAAATAATTGTCAAATATTCGTCTTTACGCTTATCAACAACATGCTTCACAAGATAAGCTTCATAAAATCACTCTATGACAAATTATATATCTACTGTTAAAGTTAAAAGTTAAAGTTTGCTGGATTTTAGCCCTCCTATCATAGGCGTCGCCCCTGTTCTGGCGGGTGTCAGCTGATGTAAGCCCCAATCCCCCACTGTGGTGACCAGCCACAGCAGTAACTTCCCCAGGAAACAACTTAAACTCTCTTGCCTGAGAGAGGCCAGCACTTTACCACTGTACTAGCCAGGAGGCTTTGAAATAAGTCAATCTCCAAATATATGATCTTGGCAAGTTTATGTTTTCGTGTTAGATTCTTTAATTCCACACGACAGACTTCTTTTTACATCAGCACCTTTGTTATTATTGCCACTCCAGGTATCTTAATGATATAGAGATCATTACTACAAATCTCCCATCACAACTTAATAACCTTTCTTCTTATATATTCCTAACTACGCTACACTTCATTCTAATACAGTTTAATATACAATACAGTATAACGGTTATTTTGTAACTGCAACAGCATGTTCTTAGTGTAAAATATAAATACTGTAATGGAAACAACAATATCATTGTTTATTTTACTGAGGATATGCGGGTGTATTCTGGCAGGAGAGATCCCAGCCAAAACCCTAGTAACTGGGTCTCTGTATGTGCCTGGTTGTGGTGTAAGTGAAAGTAAGAGGGAGATGATAGGGATTATGGTTGTGGAGAGAAATAGTGATGTACTTGCACTGAGCGAAACTAAGATAAAAGGGAATCATGGGGTAACATTTGCAAGTGTGGTAGGTAGGGTGTCTGGAGTTGAAAGAGGGAGAAAAGAGGTAGTGGCTCTGTTGGTAAGTGAAGAGATAAATAAGTGTGTGGTGAAGTGGAAGGCAGGATCATCTCGGATAATAGTAGCTAAAATGAGACTGGGATGCGAGGTTTGGGTATTTGTGAGTGGATATGGGCCTGACAGTGAAAGAAGTGAGAAAAAAATAAATTTTGTGTGAAATCGAACAAATGTGTGGAAGACTTGGGAATGAATGTGAATGTGGTGTTGAAGGGAGATATAAATGCTAGAATAGGGAATGAGCCAGCGGATAGTGTAATTGGGAAGTATGGAGTACCTAATAGGAATGAGAGTGGAGAGAAAATGATAAAAAAATGTGTATTGAGAGAGATGTTGATTGCTAATGCTGCATTTAAAAAGGATGTGCACAAGTATACATGGGTCAGAGTAGATAATAGAAAAGTAGTGGACAGAGTAGTAACAGATTATGTTCTGGTGGAAAGGAGGGTGATTGGAAGAGTACTGGATGTGACTGTACTGATTGGAGCTAGTGGTGGAATATCTGATCATCATTTAGTGGAAAGTAAAGTGAGAGTGGGAGAAAAGTGGAGAAAGAGGAGAAGCAGGAGAGGTGCTAAAAGTAAGTGAACTGAATAAGAAAGGGAAAGACTGTGATCATAAAATGCGAGTGAGAAATATGTGGAATGTAGTGAAAGAGAAAGTGAAAGAAAAATGGAATTGGTTCAAGGAGAAAGTTATGAAGTGTGCATAGGCAGTGTGTGGAAGGAGAGTAACAGGTGGAAGTAAAATGAATGGTAGTAAATGACGGAATGAGGAGGTGAGTGCAGTAGCGGTTGAAAAGAAGCAGGCATTTGAGGTATAGTTGTAGATGAGTTATGTAGAGACATATGAATGCTATAGTGCAAAGCAAAGTGAGTTGTGTGGGAGGCAAAGAGAGAAGCGGATGTCAGGTGGGGTAGGAGCTTGTCTGGAAATTTTGAAAGGAACAAAAAGATGTTTTGGAAGGAAGTGAGAAGAGTGGACAGGTGGGTTTGGTAGGGAAAAGAGGGTGGACAGGTGAGTTTGGTAGGGAAAAGAGGGTAAACGGAGCAGATGGGCAATTGCTAGTAGACGAAATAAAGATGAGAGAGAGATGGGCAAATTATTTCAAGGAAATGCTAAAAGAGGAAGATGATAGAAAGGCAGAGATTGTGGCTTTGGAAATGAATGGAGAATGCCAATATTGAGTGATGAGAACGATAGAGAAATAACAAATGAGGAGGTACATATAGCACTGAGAGCAATGAAAGCAGGTAAAGCACCAGGGATAGATGGGTGTCATGTAGAATGCTTGTCAAATGCTGGGGAGGTATTAATGGAATGGATGGTTAGGTTGTTGAATGTATGTTTTAGGAAAGGGAGGGTTCCAGTTGACTGGAGGAGTGCATGTGTAGTAACATATTATAAATGGAAAGGAGATAAGAATGACTGTAATAGTTTTAGAAAAAATAGTTTGTTGAATGTAGTTAGTAAGGTATATGGACGTGTTAATTGAGATATTTAGGAAAGGTACTGAAAAATTGATTGGGGAAGAACAGTGTGGGTTCAGGAGAGGAAGAGGATGTGTGGATCAGGTGTTTGTGGTAAGATAGGTGTGCGAGAGTTCTTAGAGAAAGGTAGGGACACTTTTGGGCCTTAATGGATTTAGAGAAAACATATGGCATGGTTAAAGAGAGGCATTGTGGAGCATGTAGCGACGGTATGGAATAAGTGGAGGTTTGATTCATGTGGTGACGAGTTTTTACATGAATAGTAGAGCATGCATGAGAGTCGGGAATGAGTGACTGGTTAGAGGTAAATGTAGGGTTATTTCAAGGTTGTGCAATGTAACTGTGGTTGTTAAATGTGTTTATGGATTGAGCAGTAAGGGAAGTCAATGAAAGAGTATTAGACATAGGTTTGGAATTAGAGGGTGAGTATGGAAGGTTGTGGAAATCGAGTCAATTGCTATTCACGGATGACACAGCACTGGTGGCGGATACTGAGAATGAGCTGAATTGCTTGGTGGCTGAGTTGTTAGGGTGAGTGAAAGAAGGAACTGGCAATTGAATATTGGTAAAAGTAGTAATGAGATGCACAAGGAAAGTTAATGTTGGTAGGCTGAATGTAGGAGTGAATTGGGAGTTGCTTGAAGAAGTTGGCAAAGTGTGACGTACGAGTCTTAGGGGAGTTGCCATGTGATGAAGCGGTAAGGGTAAACCAGCTGGGCTGTTGGGCCTCGCTGTAGAATATCCCTGCCCGCCTATCCCCAAGGAGCTAAGAGGAGTAGTTGAGGTATGTGTGGATCGTGGTAAATGTGTGTTTTTTAGTTGTACCACCCCCTACACTGGGGAATGGGGCCATATACATATATGTATGTAATCTACTGAAATATCTATTAGTCTGAGTATTCATCTTTAAGTTTTGTGATTATCACTGTCAATACATGCTGTACATGTGACTCCCTAGTTCAGTCTTTGTAATATTGTTTTCTTCACAGTACAGTCATTTCCCCCAATTTAGCAATAGCAAAAATAACTTACATTATGCAAGCTACAGTCACGCATAAAGAATATTTGTGATAGTCAAATGGATTATGTTGTGGCGGACTGGAAATTTGTAATGGAATGGCATCAACTATCTATTCAAATGGTGAAAACTTTTCCACAAGGTTTTGAAACTGAAAGATATACTCGTACAGCATATGCACATAATATCTACTCTTGAAGGAAAAACATATTTGATATATATGCACAATTTACTATTTAATTTAATTTCCATGATCCACGCTCATAGTTCCCAGTGCATTTTGCAGCTGAATATAGTTCCAGTTTATTTTAAAACATCTCATTATGATTTTCTGACATGCATATCATGTTAGAACCAGGCTTAGCGGTTCACACAAAAAATCTGATATTACAGGGACAAATCACTTACAGACCTACAAAATTAATACAGCATTTACAACAAAAATTTCATATTTTTAATGGATTACTTGTTTAATTACTCTATAGAAAGATAAGAATGGTCTGAATATTATGTGTAAAGTACTTTGGTTTAACAACTGTTTCTGTTTTAAAGTTACTTTTGGTTAACGAGTGTTTGTGTGTTCATTATTAGAACATGTCATATTTTGTGTTTGATAGTATAGTTTGTTAGCTGCATTATATGCAATGTACTCACGAGAACAGGTCCCCAGGCATCCAACAGCTTTCCTGTATCTATGTCAGCTGTAAAACCAGTAGCTGCACCCTCAGCATCACTTCCTCCAACACCAACAATGAATCCATCTGCAGATAATGTTTAGATATATTCCTATTTTATGGTTGCAATATAAGCATATTGTACATGTACATGCTGTAAATTATATACGTGTAGTGAGAAAACTTTCTATTTAATAGCTAACTTTCTTACTGCCTGCAGAATGGTATAGTTTATTAACATATTGTATATGTACATGTTGTAAATAATATAAGTGTAGTGAGAAAAATTTCTACTTAATAGCAAACTTTCTCATTGCCTGCAGGTTAGTATAGTTTATTAACTTGCAATTCAGCAATTATAAAAATATCAAATATTATACTTACTCAATGCAGCAACATCAAATACACGACCATGGTTAGAATCTTGAATTGTTATTGCGGCATTTCCAAAGCTCTCTCTATTTTGTAAGCCAGCATTTATACACACCACTCTACGATTCTCTCGATCAGCAATGCAGAGTGCATTACGCGATTCTTCCAATGCTAAACCATGGGGTATGAACATTGCCTGAGGAGTGCCATCGCTGCCTGTAGTAATAATTGCAGGTACATGTCACATTGGATTTACTGAAACTTGATTAGAATTGATAAAAATTCTGTACGATAAATACAAAAAGTGAAACCAATTTCTGAACCTTAGAGGAGTAGAGCATTCTCTGCCTTCTATATTTCTTTTATCCTAAATTTCCTTTCGTCTTTCTGCTGAGGTATATAAGAATACTACCTCAGTGCTTCCCCTGTGTGTAAAAGTCGACTAAATATGAGGCAGAGAGAAGGAACTGGGAATCCTCCCATAGAATTATTCTCATGTGAATAGTCATGGCAAATTAAATGGTTTAGGTTGGAGAAACTCCATCCAGAGCCCTAGCTATTTGGTCTCTGGATATACGTGGTTGTAGAACATGTGTGCATAAAGTGGAAGATACTGGTAACATGCTTGTGAGAAGGAAGACGAATGTGATAGTTCAACAATCTCCCTTACACAGGGGATTGGGACCTTTGTATTCAGATTTAACTTTTTACTATTTTATATTTCTTCCATGTGGATACTATATGCAAGAAAACTATGATTAAAGATACACTACAAGCTTCCTTAGTTCCAGTCATAACCAACAAAAATAAGAAATGCATACTCTCATTTTCTTTTTTATCGAAAAACATAAATAAACGGAAGAGCAATACTTGCCTTGATGACCAAATTTGGCTTTTAGCATTCCATCTGGGCTGTAGAATAGAATCCTGGCATTACAGTATCCATCTGCTACGTAGAAATCTCCTGAGGAAGCTACTGCCACACTTGTAGGCTTACACATGTGGTAGTCATCACTGCCTGGTACTTTTGCTTCACCAAGAATTAATGTGGGTTCTTCACTGTCACGCTTGAAC
>JAXCGZ010000898.1:25000-35669 GCA_037179515.1 Halocaridina rubra
AATTTGGGTTAAGTTAGGTTAGTTGGTTTAGGTCACGTTTGTTTAGATTAGTTAAGTTAGATAAGGTTATTTAAGTACCCACCGGCCCCAACCAGTTTCGGAACTAACAAAAATTTGTGATTTCCAAGAATCAAGGTAAATAAGTCACAGGAAAAGTCTTACCTAACCTAACCAGTGAATTTTTACCTAATTTTTCTTCCTGTAATTTTATCACCGGTCACGATTTCCGAAGAAAACAATTATCAAATTAATTCAAAACACAGAAATATACCGGAAAAAATACTTTAGTTCAAAAAGAAAAAGGGTACATTTAATTAATTTTAACCCATAATTTCTGCATAAAAAAAACTTACGATGCAGAGCACAGATGTGTGCTCTGTTCAGGTGGTATGCAAATGAACAATTGTCCACGAATTTTGTAATTTTAAAACCTTTACTGACGGATCATTATATAAAACAAGAACAGCATAGTTTTTTTTTATATGATTGTGACACCAGGACGGGCCAAAAAAAAAAAAAAAAAATTGCTCTCATAGGGCCTGGGCACGAAAATAAACAAAGAGCAAAGAAATGGGGAATGTTGTGACTTGTCAGGTGTGAAGGGATAATAAGAGATGTGTAGCGAATATACAGGAATATTCGGTGATCATGTAGGCTTAGAAAAAGTACGTAACTGAAGGTAGACTTAGCATCGAGCTGTCCTGGACAGTTTTACTTAAGTCCAAAAGACCCTTTAGCTGTAGTATCGCAACGGGCGACAGATGCCATGGGCCAAACAACTACATGGCAATAGATACTACAACTTAATATTTGTTCATCTTTATCGTAAATGGCTTACTTGTAGGACTATTGTGCCCTTGTTCAATTTAATTATATTCTTTAATTTTGTGGCGTTTAAGAAATATATAATAATTAAGCTCTTGTTTATATAGAATACAAAAAAGCAATAATATCCCCAACACCGTGTTCTAAAATAGCTTGTTTCACCTTTCGTTTTGTGTAGAGACATTTTCTTCCTCTGCTTCCATAGAGGCAATTATCCCCCCCCCCCGAAATTTCCCAATGGTGTAGTTTTCCTTATTGCTTTCATAGTATTGTTAAATCAGATTGGTTTTTAAAAGTTGCAAGACATAATAAAAGATGAGTAACGCACACGCAAAAATATTGTGGACATAGGCATAGAAAAGGATTAGTGACTGAGGATTAGTAACATCGAGCTATAGAAACTCCTATTTGGTCTAAAAGACCTTCAGCTGTAGTATCGCAGCAGGCGACGGATGCTATGGAAACTATATATATATATATATATATATATATATATATATATATATATATATATATATATATATATATATATATATATATAGAGAGAGAGAGAGAGAGAGAGAGAGGAGAGAGAGAGAGAGAGAGAGAGAGAGAGAGAGATTTTCACTTATTGTTAATTTTAAACACTCCGACAAATGGATTGTTAAGTGATTGTACAGAATATAAAACACGGATGACACTAATTTAGGTGAAATGCTTCAATTTCTAGATCTATTTCCACTGTTATCTATTTCTAACATCAAACATGGTCTTCTTTTCGAGTAACGAGATAAATAGTTTTTGGTTTACTCACCAACTGTTCCCCATTATTGTGAAGGAGATTTCTTATTTCAGAGTAAAAATCATCATCAAAATCCGTATAATCGTAGACAGGTAATCTTCTTCCCCATACGTATGCCACATACCATACGGTTATGGCAAATTTCAACCAACTCATAACGCCAAAACCAAGATTTTTTCCGTAATGACTTTTCCTCAGACAGGTGTTTTTTCTTATTTCCCGTAATTTAGAAACTTATGGCGTATATATTCTTACGCACTGAATGGTTTTGAGTGCGCAAAAATTTAACTTTTCACGTGAGAAATTCCGTAACTCACTGTACAGGTGTATTGTGTTTCAAGCTGAGCCCAGTTCTACCGATGTGGCGCTGAATGAAACCATCGATCTGTTGCTGTGGAAACAATGATGTCATAGTGAACGCATGCGTGATCACACCACGTTTCTGTAAGTTTGCTGTGACTTTTTATTATTTTTCATTCGTTTTTTTCATGATTATTTTATGTATGTGCCTGCACAATATACAAAGAATCATCTTTATATATATATATATATAATATATATATATATATATATATATATATATATATATATATATATATATATATATATATATATATATATATATATATATATATATATATATATGTTCCGGTTTTACGTCACGGACTCCCTTATCAACCAAGGGCTAGGACGGTTGCCTTCTTGCGAAGGACTTGTTTTGGCAAATGTAATCCTTACGCTGAGTGCATGCCTTTGCTAACCTCAGACCGTGACGGGGCGCGAACCCTCGACCTGACGCCTCAGAGTCAGAGACGCTACCGACATATATATATATATATATATATATATATATATATATATATATATATATATATATATATATATATATATATATATATATATATATATATATATATATATATATATATATATATATATATATATATATATATATATATATATATATATATATATAACAAACTAAAAAATATCAATGGAGTTAAGGAAAAGATTTGTAAAATGCTACATATGGTCAACATTACTGTATGGATGTGAAACTTGGACAACCAATAAAGAATTTTATATTGTTCCAGTTTTACGTCACGGACTCCCTTTTTCTACCAAGGGCTAGGACGGTTGCCTCCTTTGCGATGGACTTGTTTTGGCAGATGTAATCGTTACCCTGAGTGCATGCCCTTGCTAACCTCAGACCGTGACGGGGCGCGAACCCTCGACCTGACGCCTCAGAGTCGCGGACGCTACCGCTTGAGCCACGGTGACTTCTACAACCAATAAAGAATCAAGGAGGAAATTAGCAGCAATGGAAATGAGAATATGGAGAAGAATGTTGAAGATCTCATGGACGCAGAAAACAACAAATGGGGAGATACTAAGCAGACTGAACATCAAAAGAGAAATAATGACTAACATATACAAAAGACAATTAAGAGTCACAGGACATACAGAAAGGAAGGAAGGCCTCGAGATCACCTGCATGACTGGGAGAATCCCGGGAAAGAGAGGAAGAGGAAGACCCCGAAAGAAATTCATAGATGGATTAAAAGCAGCGATTGGTGGGAACTGGACCGATGCTCAGATACTTAGAAGAAGAATGAAAGCTAGGGAAGCATGGGGATCCGTGGTGGCCCACGGCCGAGTGGATACGGCACTGCGGTAAGGTAAGGCAAGATATATATATATATATATATATATATATATATATATATATATATATATATATATATATATATATATATATATATATATATATATATATATATATATATATATATATATATGCAAAGAGCCATAGGGAAATAAAGAATATAGCAGAGGACCATTAGCGCTTTTGTGTATGTCAAATATACATCCTCAGGGCAACTAAGAATGTAATTAGTTTCTCCATAACTTTGCAAACTATGTTGGACAAGGGAACAGGCCTATAGCTTAGAGCTCTATCTCTCCTTCACTTTTGAAAGCTAGGTACCACATTCGCTTGTTTCCGGCATCTTGGAATCTCCCCAGATTCCAGCGGCTTTTCAAATATGATGCATAGTGCAACTGATATTGCTTTAGCGCATTTTTAAGGTATGAGAGGGGATATGTCATCAGGACCTCTAGCTATATGGGCATCTAACGCCTTCAAAGCTTTGCATGCTTCTGTAGCTGAAAAAATGATGTTCTCTAATGCCGGTCCATTATCTCTATCTATGCAGTCTGAGGGGTTGGGGTATTTTGTGGTGCAAATACTGGAAGAAAATCCTTGATCAATTCATTGCAGATCTCATTATCTCTCTCAGTGATGCTTCCATCTACCCTCATGCTCATACTCAAATTTGCCAATATTAAGCACATTATCTATGAATGCTAGATCGAGCTGTGATGGCTCATCCCCACCCATGGCCCTCGTTGGTTCCAGTACATGTAGGTGTAGAAAATTTCCTTCTATGCAGTCTGAGAATCTTGCCCCAAAAGAATCCTCCCCACTGTGCTGGACAAGATTTGTCCAATCTATTTCTCTATGATTAAAATCTCCCATACACTTTCTCTCGCATGCAATACTAACAACTGAGTTTAAAACTTCAGTAGTACCTATATAACTGTCTTCATAAATCTCCAGCCTTTATTGATTCCTTGGTGAGTTATATATAACAGCTAATAGAAATGCTATCCGAACCAGCTTTTATAAGAACAACAAGAAAGTCCTTGAACGCATGTTTTATAGCAAACTTTACAGACCTTTCATTTATATGCACTACTATCCCTCCACCAATCCTCTTAAATCTTTCAACCAAAAAATTTCTGAAGCCTTTTTGGAAAAACTGTGACACTGTTTATGTCTTCACTTAACTTTGTCTCTCTAACAGCTATTATTGCCTTACTGTTGTGAATCCTATCCTTTAATTCTACTGCCTTACCAGGATTTGTGTATAGCAGGGGTGGCCAGACATTTGGATTCCGAGATCTACTCTAAAGACTGAAATTCTTTTACAATCTACCGTACTACATAATCACATAATATTACGTCAACAGGGGAAAAAAATGTCAAATAGCAGCTGAGCAGCTGATGCCAAGTCTTACTGTGGGGGAACGGCGATCGACCTAGCGAGTGGCCCGATCGACTGGTAGATCACAATCAACTGTGTGGCCACCTCTGGTTTATAACAATCTTCATGAGGCTGCATCCCCTGATTTCTTGCATTATCTTCTTTATCACCCCATTGGCTAAAAGAATCCTGGTCGATTCTATATTTAAACACAGTGATACTCTGTCATACTTGTCCTTAAAACTATGGATTTTAGGAGGAATAGAGGCTAGAGTGAGACACAGGCACTTTTAGGTCTTATGCCAGTCAACACCATGGGAAGCGGGAGAGTGGTCGCTCGTACGATGGTTCTTACTCTTCCTCTTTTTCATGTAGGATTTCATTCGGACGTCAATAGAATTAGTTAAGCAACAATTTATATTTAGACTATATTACAGATAGTACATATATGACTTTCCTCATAAACCTCTAGCCTATGTTGATTGCTTCATGGGTTATATACAAGAGTCTTTATAAAGCTCTCTGATCCGGTATTTAAGCAAGCAACAAGAAATTCAGTTGAACTAATTTTCTATAGCAAGGGTTATTTCTTCAACCTGAAACCTTTCACTTATGAGCATTGCTATTCCTCCACCAATCCTCTAAGATCTTTCAACCCTTAATATTCTGAAGCCCTTAGGAAACACTGTGACACTATTAATGTGCCCATTTAACTTACTCTCTGTAACAGTTACTATATCTGCCTTACTGTTGTGAATCCTATCCTTTAATTCTACTGCCTTACCAGCTACCCTATGAGAATTTGTGCACAGCAGTCTTAATGATGTTGCATCCCCTGATCTTTCAGTATTAGCTTCTTTATCACCCCTTTGGCTGGAAGAACTCTGAAAAAAAAAATTATTGTCTTCTTCATTTTTTCCTCTCATTTAACTTTCTAGTTTCTTGCAACAACCTTTGCATCCTTTCCATCTCTTCCTGTGTTCTATATGGTCAACTGAGCACTTGTTCTGTTTTTTTGCCCTCATCAGTACGTCTCTACATGTGTCCCCTCTCTCAAAGATTATTATCAGTACTCTTGCCTCCCCCTCCCTAGAATATTAACCAGTCCGGTGAATGCTTACGATATTGTCTGAACCACATACAACTCCAATGGAATGGATAAAACCTTTAGAATGGATGGAGCAGAGGGTTGAGTAAGACACTCGGAGTTTGAATGGAGAAGGGTTAGTTGTGGTGTTCCACAGGGTTCAGTTTTAGGGCCACTTTTGTTCCTTGTGTATGAAAATGACTTACCAGAGTCTGTAAATTTATTTCTAAATATGTTTGCAAATTATTCAAAGATTGTGAAGACATGAACAGTAATAGAGAACTTTAGCAAGGCATGAATAGTCTGCATGAGTGGTCAGAAAAGTGTCATGAAATTAAGTACTCCTAAATGTAAGGTAATGAGAATGGGTACAAGCTCGAGAAGGCCAAAGCTTGGATACGCAACAGCAGGAGCAGAATTTAAAGAAATGGAGAATGAGAGAGATCTAGGAGTAAACGTATTGGCAAATTTGTCTCCAGAGTATACATATAAATTACATAGTAAGGGAAGCATATGTTTCCTTAGCAAATGTAAGGGCAACCTTCAGACACATCTGGAGGGAAATGTTCAGAAATGTTCATGTAACTTATGTGAGGCCTAGCCTTGAATATGCAGCACCTTTTTAGCAATCCACACCTGAAAAAACACATAATGAAGCTGCAATATATTCAAAGACACACATGAAAATGGTGCCAGAAATACGCAATCTCAGTTATGAGGAGAGGCTGAGGGAATTAGACTTATCATCACTTGAAGCTAGAAGAATGAGAGGGATATGGCGACGATTTTTAAATTCCTTCATGGTGTTGAAGGAGTGGATAAGGACCAATAATTTGATATGGCTGGCTCTAGAAATAGAGGTCATAATTTGAAGCTTCGCAAGAAAACTTCTTTGTAGGATGTAAGGAAGTACTTTGTTCGTGTAAGAGAAGTTGATGATTGGAATTCGCTAAGTGAGGAGGTAGTTAATGCTAACACAATCCATAGTTTTAAGGACAAGTATGATAGGTATCACTAAATTTGAGATTGGAACCGACCAGGAGACGGGGAGTTACGAGCATTTGGCTCTTTCCAGTAAGCACAATAGGGTAATTACAGTTAGGTAATTACCTTTATAGCTAGAAGAAGGAGGGGGATATGTTGTCGGTTTTTAAAGTCCTTCATGGTTTTGACAGAGTGGATAGGGATAGTATTGATATGGCTAGCTTTAGAACTAGAGGTCATAATTTGAAGCTCCGTGAGAAAACGTCCTTACAGGATATATGGAAGTACTTTTTTTAGTGTAAGAATAGTTGATGATTGGATTCGCTAAGCGAGGAAGTGGCTAATGCTGATTGAATTAATAGCTTTAAGTACAAATATGATAAGTATCATTACGTATAAAAATGGAACCGACCACGAGTGTGTGTTGATATCCACCCACGTGTGTGGCCGGACCTTTTCTTCTGGCCCGCAGGTGGGATTATTTGGACCTGTAAAGGTAAGAGTGAGTATAGGTGCTCTGCTCAGGGTTATTAGAGGAAGAGGAAAGTTGAGATAGAAGAGAGGTGAAGAAGTAGAGATGGTGGCGCCGCATGCACGCTTTTAACCCCTAGAGGACCACCAGGAAGGAAGAGTAAGGGGAGTCAGAAAAAAAACAAATTTATGAAAATATAAAACTAAAAAAATAAATGGATGAACAAAATGCGGAAGATAAAAAAAAATGCACAGGGGGGATCTTGCTGATGACTAGCAAGGACAAGCATAGGGCTCTTTCCTGTGAGCATAATTACATTTACATAATTACAAATATATATATATATATATATATATATATATATATATATATATATATATATATATATATATATATATATATATATATATATATATATATATATATATATATATATATATATATATATATATATATACGTATATATATATATATAATCAATAAATACACTAGTTAAATAGAGTTCATATCCGTTATCAGCTTAGGTGAGAGTCATTTGTAAGTATCTCACCATATAACCCTTCTTTTTATTTTCACACAGATTATGAGGAGAGAGAGAGAGAGAGAGAGAGAGAGAGAGAGAGAGAGAGAGAGAGAGAGAGAGAGAGAGAGAGAGAGAGAGAGAGAGAGAGAGAGACTTTTTTTAACCAAGTCAGATTGAGCAATTCCGGTTTTACGTCACGGACTCTCTTTTCTACCAAGGGCTATGACGATTGCCTTCTTGCGAAGGACTTGCTTTTTGGGCAGATGTAATCATTACCCTGAGTGCATGCCCTTGTTAACCTCAGACCGTGACTGGGCGCGAACCCTCGACCTGACGCCTCAGAGTCGCGGACGCTACCGCTTGAGCCACGGTGAACAGTATTTTTCTTATTTATTTTCTTTCTGACTGTACACCCGATATAGATCATTCAGGAAAAAAAACCGAAAAAAATAAATCAGCATTTTCATCTTTAAATTTATATTAATTAGTAACGATGTCAATTATATAAACGATATGGTTTATTTTTTCTTCTTTTGAATATCCCGCTTAAGGATATCATGGCGTTTCACTTTCTGATTGGGGGAGAATTTTTTCGTTCTTTTAGAAATATTCTATTGTTTCAATAATACAGTTTATTTACGTTTCTCCTTATATTTTATGTCTATATTTAACAAGGAATTCTTAATATTTACCTAATGAAAGGTAACAAAAGTAATGACCAAAGTAACTATAATAGAGTCATGACAGAGGCTCAGGCCTAAAAGTACATACTTTGGAGCCAAAACAAAGCTCAAATGAATACCAAATTGCATTTACAAATGATAATTTTAAAATTTATTTAGCATATATTTAAAATTTCATAATATTATAATATAGAAAATAACTTTAAGGCAAAATGTTTTATCCTCAATAGTATTTTTTATTGTAATTTTTGTGTGGGAAGGACAACTGACTCTTATTTGAGGAAGGCTATTCTGACGTGTAATGCTAAGGAAGAAGACTGTCTGTCTACTCAACAAGTAGTCTGTCAGAAGAATGGACTTATGGTGGTGGAGTCTATCTTTCCTTTTGTCCGTATTCCCCGTAGCATATACTCAAAATGCGCATAAACGCTTCGAATATAAATATTCATTTAAAGGGCCTTATTTAGCGCAGAAGGATAATCAAGTGCCCTTTTGGACTTATAGTGGAAGTGAGTATCGTGTGAATTTTTTATTTTTATCGTTGTTTTATTGGTCAATTCAGGTTTTTTTTTGCCAACTGAGAATTAGCTGTTGGATATGGTATGTGTTCTTGTATAATACTAAACAATATCCCCGTAAACGAGACAGCATGGTGATATGACAGGGATTTGACAGATGGACACTGGAATTAGACATGCCGGGTGGGTCAGGGGTTAGGGTACGTCTTCGTCCGCCGCTAACATATGCTTCGTGATTACACCAATTTAAAGGGAATTTTCTTCACTCAATCAACTTAACACAGAGTTATGGGGAGTCAGACGACTATTTTAAAATGCCTAATGGCATGGCTTGATATCTGTGATATTGTGACTTCCAAACATGGTTGAGGGTAGCATGAAAATGCCATCGCGAGGGGCTAATGGTCATACGTATTATGGTATATGTGTACAGTCAAACCCCATTTAGGAAATATAATTTCATGATAGGTAATTTTATATTAGTTTAGTTTTATTAGTTCACCTCATTTAAGATCAGTTTTGTTAGTTCACCTCATTTAAGATTATTTTGATTAGTTCACCTCATTTAAGATTAGGGAACACCTACAGTTTAGCGGGGCATACCGAATTTATTTATTGATTTTAGAGTTGTTTTAGTGTGTGTATTTTCATTTTAATCGTCCTGGGGTATGCGAGTAGACATTTACCAAGAACATTTTCCCACTGTTTCTTTAGCTCGGTTTAGTGTGTAATTGAAAGTGAGTAGTTTAACAGAGTACCATCAGGCACACGCTACTGGTTACCTCAAATTACCAGTGTCAAGTACCAGTACTGGTACAAACCCGTAATTATTGCAGTTAATGCAAATAATACCAGACATTCTCAAAAGACATTAACTTATATACTGTTATCTGTCATTCAATGCTCGCAGCTCCCCTTATAGTCATGAGAAGTTTAAACTGATGTATTTGGTATTTTTATGTACCTTACTCATATTATATATATTACGCAGTTCCTTTAGTTTAGAAGCTTTATAGCATTACAGTACACTTAATTAAATTAAGAAAATTGTGTCTAGGCAATTTATATTGAATTTAGAATAATGTAGTGATATTTATTTTTAATGTTCGTATTGCTTAAAATCTCTTACTGTAGTTTGTCATATTAAGTTAGTTTTGAGGTTGTTAATTTTTAATGCATATTTTGTGATACTTGATTGTGGATTGGTATTAGTATAAATATTCCTGAATTTTTCTGAGAATATGTGATAGACATCTTGAATAGAATGCAATATGAAGACGGTAATTATCTTAACTAGAAAACTATTTTCACGCTTATGAACGTGGAAGTGTCAATCTAACAGAAATAAGAATGTTGTGTTTTATTTTCATCTAGCAAAAGCAGATTAAAGATGTAGATTTATTGTTTTTTTAACAAATAATGTAACTTCTCGTCATGGATACTATACGTAGAAACTCGACTCAGAAGGTGACGGTCCCACGTTTAAGCTCGCTTCAGGAGATGACAGCCTCACATTCGAGCTCATGGTGGGGCAATAGGAAGTGCTTCTAGCCTTAATTCTTTCGTGTCAATATGTGTTTGTCCCCAAATGCAGATCAGTAGTGATACATAAAACTTTAAAAAGAAAGCGAAAAATGCTGCTTTTGGTTATACACCGCATACTTTATTGTTTTTGCAGGGTAAGAAAATTAGTTGTGCTTAGTAGAATAGATGGAAACAAGAGACTTATACTGTGCAATAATTATATTT
>JAXCGZ010000899.1:0-12500 GCA_037179515.1 Halocaridina rubra
GCGTTTACACATCCAACGGCAGGTAACAGGACACCAGGATCCATGGGGCTAACCCCAGAAAACACAACTACAATGATGAAATTCCCCAGCAGGAATCACACAGTCGAAAACTACAAGCTATGGACTATGGATACCACCCCAATGAAAACATGGTAAGAATGTAAACATTAGTACATGTGAAACGCTCAGTCCCCTGCTCGCTCATTTTGAGGAAAATAATAATGCTAACAAAAAGACTACAACATAGACATCCTCTGTGTAAGTGAAAACTTGGGCTTCCTCCTACAACTGAAAAATAAATATGTGGAATATCCCAGAGTTTTAAAAATATTTCGCAATGGACCATGGGCCGAGGGGGTGGGGGTTTTGTATTTATGTTAGAAAATTATCTTAGTGCATCAGAAAATAACCACAGGTTTTAGAAAAAAAACTGAGGAGCTCGAAGATTTATGGATCACTGTGCAGTAATCAGAAAACTTCCATCTTTCATTGTAGGGTGTGTTTTACCGTCACCCTAAAGCACCTACCAGTTTCATTCAATCATCTGCTAGAAAACATTCAGAAAATATCTGTGTGCGTCATAAAACCCATATACATACTTGGTGATTTTTAATGATGACTTTGCTCTCAGCAGATAACAAAAATGAAAAAGGGTGATCAACACTGTGAAGTTAACACAAAATAGTGACAAAAACCGACCCGCATAAACCCCCTAATTCTAGGACTCTTATAGATCTGATAATAACAAAATAAAGTGGGAAAAGTATACCCTATTGGGGACGTAGTTTCCCTGCCCCAATTGCAGACCACGAGCTGAAACATTGCTATGCTAAAACATAAAACAAGCCCAAAAAGGAAGCCTCTCCTCAAGGACATTCCGGTGTCTAAAAAAAATTACTCCCCCTGATATCTTTTTGTGAAAACATTAATCAACAACACAAAATGCACTTAATAGAATTAAATACACAGATAACGTCGATTTGCAGGTTGAGATTTTAACAAAAGTCTTCCTTGAATGCTTAGATAGTTGTGCACCCATTGTAACAAGAAAAATTACCCGCCCCTCAGCCCCCTGGCTAACTAATGACATCAAAGAGGCAATGCAAATCAGAAATCAAATACAAAAAGAGCTAAAAATGAATAGATATGATATGACTCTCCGAGAACGTTATAAAACAGAAAAGAAACGTGTCAGATCTCTCATCAGTGTAGGTAAAAAAGACTTTTACAAAAAACAATTTAATGACTCTAGACATGATACAGCAGCAACATGGAAAGTGATAAGAAGCATGATACCAAATGAAAAGAGTACCTCAGAAAGTTATGAAAATATTACGGAGTTGAAAGATAAAGCAGAAAACTTTAATAACTATTTTGCTAACGTTGGCAAAAATACATATGAAAAAAATCAAGAAAACATCAACTCAGTGAATATGAGTAATTGCTTATATGACAATTCTTCCAATGAAAACACAAGAGAGTACTTCAAGACAAATCCTATAGATTGTGCTACCCTAATTCTTACCATAAAGAGCCTAAGAAACTCTGGCTCTTATGGTTCAGATGGTATACCATTTCAGTTCATCAAAGATGCTCTACCCATGATTGCATCCTATATTCTAACTATTATGAACACTTCCATTGTTACTAAAAAGTTTCCTGACTCTTGGAAAATATCACATGTAATACCTCTGCATAAAAAGGGGGACAGAGAAGATGTGACAAACTATCGTCCCATTTCCCTGCTACCCATTTTCTCTAAAATATTAGAAAAAATTGTTGCATGCCAACTTATGTCATATTTAGAATCAAATAGACTACTAACGATTAACCAACATGGTTTCAGACCAAAACTCTCGACGGAAACTGCACTGCTTAAAGCTTACGAATAGTATATATAATAATATAGATATGAAAAAAATATCTTTGCTTATATTATTAGACTTATCAAAAGCCTTCGACAGTGTAAACCATGAAATTCTTTTAAGTAAATGTATTAACTTAAATATTGATCCAAGCTGGTTTAGCGAGTATCTATCTAATCGTAAACAGTCCATACGTCTTAACAACATTATCTCTGTGCCAAAAAATTTATCATTTGGTGTTCCACAGGGATCAGTACTTGGTCCTATCCTCTTCTCCATTTACGTAAATGATCTATCTTCTTTCATTTCTGACTGTCTAGTAGTACAATATGCAGATGACACTCAACTACTCCTTAGTGGTGATATTAATAATCTCCCAGAGCTAACTTGAAGAGCAGAAAACACTCTGTCAAAAGTTAAAACATATTTCCAAGAAATTGGGCTGTTAATTAACGAAAGTAAAACACAGTGCATATTTATTGGTTCAAGGTTCTACATAGCACAAATTCCAGAAAACACAACAATTAATTTTTGCGACAATATTATCACACCTAGCAAAACAGTCAAAAACCTAGGAATTCACTTTGATAACCACATGTTGTTTGATTCCCACATAGATAAAGTATGCAAAAAGGTTACAGGAACATTAATGTACTTATCACGTATAAAAGACAATTTTGAGACTACCACTCGAATAACTGTTGTTGAATCTCTAGCCCTAAGTCACATTAATTACTGCACAACTGTTTGGGGAGCTACCACTAAGACTCAGATAAACAGAATACAGAAGCTTATTAATTTTGCAGCTCGAGTTGCCCTGGGAGGAATAAGAAAATATGACCACATCACACCAGCTCTCAATAAACTTGGGTGGCTTCGGGCAGAAAATAAGGTCGCTTATGCTATTTATGTTTTTTGTATTCAAAATTTTGGACCATCATTATCCTAGCTGGCTATTTGATTTAAAAACAGTCAGGGATATAAGGGGAACCAACACAAGACAGAGCAGTGAGCTCTTTATTCACAGAACAAACACAGAAGCAGGTTCAAAGATGATCACTATCAAAGGGCCAACACTCTGGAATAATATTCCAGAGCATCTTAAAAATGCATCCTCCTTCACAGCTTTCCAAGGCAAACTATATAGTTTTCTTTTGGACAAATAGTTGCTGCTCATTAAGAACTAATTATTCTCATTGTAAGGAAACAAATATGGAAATGATGCCGATAATAACGATCCTGTATCTAGTGGCATACTTACTACTTTATTATTAACATTATTGTTAACATTTTTATTACAGCATTATTATTTTCTATGAAAGCTACATTTAATTTAACTATATGTCTAACCCTCTTATTTATTAGTTTAATTACATGTCTACTTATAAGTTACTATTCATGTTGAATAACCATTGTACAAAATGGAAATAAATGTTTGTTTGTTTGTTTGTTTCTGAAATAGATCGACTAATTCTAGTAATGTTGACGTATCCAAATAAAACGCTTTAAAAAGCATGCTAGAAAATACGCAAATATTTATTCATAATAAATACAAGTTGATCCTCCCTCTAGTGGAAGGGCATCCGGCCATAAAAATTTTGCCAAAACCAAAATATGGCCAGTACAGATAACTCGAGCCCACATAAAAGTGGGAAAAAGAGAAAGATCTGTACTGGCCAGAAACATCGACCCCACATAAAAGTGGGAAAAAGATGTAGATGAAGAAGAAAACCCAGCCTCTGGGTTGCTAGAAATAGCAGTCCAGTGCCGGTCCCAAGCCCGGAAAAATGGGGAGGGTTGGCGTCAGGAAAGGCATCCGGCTGTAAAACCCTTTTGCCAAAACCCATGGATAGCAGTCGAGAGTCTGATGCGACCCCATATGGAAATGGGAACGCAGCCTGTCGGGCAGTGTCGCCAAGGGCAGAGCTGCAATAGGATGGGATGAACTTGTAAGATGCTATCCACAACAGTACCGGTCGCGGAGCGTGTGCCGTTCCTGCTCCTGGCGGGCAGGCGGCGGGCAACCGAGATTTTCTCGAGGCCTAGCGTTCCCTATGCGACAAACCCAGCCACTGAGGGGGGCAAGCCAGCCTCAACTTGGTGCCGGTCCCAAGCCCGGGTAAATGGGGAGGGTTGGCGGCAGGAAGGGCATCCGGCCATAAAAATTTTGCCAAAACCAAAATATGGCCAGTACAGATAACTCGAGCCCACATAAAAGTGGGAAAAAGAGAAAGATCTGTACTGGCCAGAAACATCGACCCCACATAAAAGTGGGAAAAAGATGTAGATGAAGAAGAAGAAGAAGATCCTCCCTCTAGTGTCACTGATATTGATATTGTCCTTAGAGAAGTAGATCAGATTTTACATTCCGTAGTCTCCGTGGCAAAATGGTAGCGTCTGCGACTCTGAGGTGGCAGGTCGAGGGTTCGCGCCCCGTCACAGACTGAGGTTAGTAAGGGCATACACTCAGGGCAACGATTACATCTGCCAAAACAAGTCCTTCGTAAGAAGGCAACCGTCCTAGCCCTTAGTAGAAAAGGGAGTTCGTGACGTAAAACCGAATCCATCCATCAGATTTTACCTTCCATGTGAGGAAAGAGATAGTTATTTTCCTTACGGCATCATCCCTACTTGATCTCCCGAACTGTTTTTTTTTTTTTTTTACCGTTTTCTGTTTCATAATTTTTCGACTATTCAAATGGAATTTTTGTTTTAAGAATCTTATTTTGATTCAGCTGTCTAAAGCTATATACGCCAATTTTTGTCTAACTAGTTTTGCCTAACCACGATGGTTTCAATAGAATTAAATAATTTAGTAGTTATTATATCGGTAGTCGCCGTGGCTCAATCAGTACCGTCCGCGACTCTGAGGCGTCAGGTCGAGGGTTCGCGCCCCGTCACGGTCTGAGCTTAGCAAGGGCATGCACTCAGGGTAACGATTACATCTGCCAAAACAAGCCCTTCGCAAGAAGGCAACCGTCCTAGCCCTTGGTTGAAATGGGAGTCCGCGACGTAAAACCGGATCAGTAGTTATTATTTCGATGTCCAGGGTACGCAATAGTTCAATGGTAGAGCCGATAAATGACAATCCCGCCGCGGGGCGTTAGGAAGGACATCCAGACTTAATTCCCCAGCTCCAGCCTCTCTGTGTCCACCCCCTTTTGAAAGTGGATAAATAATGACAAACAAAATGGCAAAACAAACAAACAAACACTTTAGACGTCAAGAAACTACAAGTGCAGTAGATTGTGTGCGTCTCCTGCACCCAGAGGACCATTTTTTTTTTTAATCTAATTTCAATATGGTTTCAGAGCTCATGTTTCATCGCCTTCAGAGATTTTGTGGAAAAATACAAACTCAAATTTCCGATCAAATGTCTGGTAACAACGAATGCTGAAAAATGAACACGGCTGAACCTGTTAGGTAATATTGTAGCAATATATTTTCTATTCCTTTTTGTTATTAGCCAAAATTGTAGCAATAAATTTTCTATTCCTTTTTTTATTAGCCAATATTGTAGCAATATATTTTCTATTCCTTTTTTTATTAGCCAATATTGTAGCAATATATTTTCTATTCCTTTTTTTTATTAGCCAATATATTTTCTATTCCTTTTTTTTATTAGCCAATATTGTAGCAATATATTTTCTATTCTTTTTTTATTAGCCAATATTGTAGCAATATATTTTCTATTCCTTTTTTTTTATTAGCCAATATTGTAGCAATATATTTTCTATTCCTTTTTTTATTAGCCAATATTGTAGCAATATATTTTCTATTCCTTTTTTTTATTAGCCAATATTGTAGCAATATATTTTCTATTCCTTTTTTTTTATTAGCCAATATTGTAGCAATATATTTTCTATTCCTTTTTTTATTAGCCAATATTGTAGCAATATATTTTCTATTCCTTTTTTTATTAGCCAATATTGTAGCAATATATTTTCTATTCCTTTTTTTTTATTAGCCAATATTGTAGCAATATATTTTCTATTCCTTTTTTTATTAGCCAATATTGTAGCAATATATTTTCTATTCCTTTTTTTATTAGCCAATATTGTAGCAATATATTTTCTATTCCTTTTTTTTTATTAGCCAATATTGTAGCAATATATTTTCTATTCCTTTTTTTTTATTAGCCAATATTGTAGCAATATATTTTCTATTCCTTTTTTTATTAGCCAATATTGTAGCAATATATTTTCTATTCCTTTTTTTTTATTAGCCAATATTGTAGCAATATATTTTCTATTCCTTTTTTTATTAGCCAATATTGTAGCAATATATTTTCTATTCCTTTTTTTTTATTAGCCAATATTGTAGCAATATATTTTCTATTCCTTTTTTTTTATTAGCCAATATTGTAGCAATATATTTTCTATTCCTTTTTTTATTAGCCAATATTGTAGCAATATATTTTCTATTCCTTTTTTTATTAGCCAATATTGTAGCAATATATTTTCTATTCCTTTTTTTTTATTAGCCAATATTGTAGCAATATATTTTCTATTCCTTTTTTTTTATTAGCCAATATTGTAGCAATATATTTTCTATTCCTATTTTTATTAGCCAATATTGTAGCAATATATTTTCTATTCCTTTTTTTTTATTAGCCAATATTGTAGCAATATATTTTCTATTCCTATTTTTATTAGCCAATATTGTAGCAATATATTTTCTATCCCTTTTTTTATTAGCCAATATTGTAGCAATATATTTTCTATTCCTTTTTTTTATTAGCCAATATTGTAGCAATATATTTTCTATTCCTTTTTTTATTAGCCAAAATTGTAGCAATATATTTTCTATTCCATTTTTTTTATTAGCCAATATTGTAGCAATATATTTTCTATTCCATTTTTTTTATTAGCCAATATTGTAGCAATATATTTTCTATTCCTTTTTTTTATTAGCCAATATTGTAACAATATATTTTCTATTCCTTTTTTTTATTAGCCAATATTGTAGCAATATATTTTCTATTCCTTTTTTTTATTAGCCAATATTGTAGCAATATATTTTCTATTCCTATTTTATATCTCCTATTCATAAACCTTTTCAGATTTATTCTTTTATTTCAGTTCCTTTCTCTTAAGTCTTCCAGTTTTCTCGTTTCCCTTCGCTTGATTTTTCCCTTTTCACTTTTTTCCCGTGGCAAAGAATTGATAACAAAAATTTTCCATTTCCAATTTTTTCTTAATATTTTTTACCTCGTCCATTGTCGCGTCCAGAACCAATATCAGCTACTCCGCGTGATTAATAATCAATTTTTGGTGAGAAAAAGATTAAAAAAAAATCCTGAATGATCCAAACGTCACTTCTATTCGTGCCCTTACCGTCCTTCTTAAAAAAAAAAAAAATTAATATAAAAAAGGAGGTCCACTAATTTATGATAATGATCATTTTGAAAATTCCATTATCATGGCTCCTTGGGCGTGTCTTGCTTCGCCAACCAATCCCATGCCAGAGATTTAAGTTAAACGATGGTCTTCAATCTAGTGTAACACAATTACCCCCTTGAGACACATTATATTTTTTTCTGACTTCCGCCCAATAATTTCCACAGGCTCGGTTCAGAAAGGGAACTCGCATTGCAGTGCAACGTTTCATACGAACAAGATAAAGCTCCCATTTCCTGTATACTTCAACTTTACCATAAACTAAATATATGCAGATGGATAAAAAAAAAAGGCTATAAACTCGAAATTTTGGGAAAATGATCCAATATATTGGAGGTCTTTTAATATCTCCCCTCTTCTGTCACATATTCTATCAAATACTCTAAAAGTTTTATGGGAAGTAAGACTGGAAACAAAACTCGTATATTACATTCACAATAATCACTGAATGAAACCCAATTCTATTCAAGTTATTTTACAAGTTAGCAAGCTGTGACAGATACTAAAATAGTTTAATAATCTGTTGAAACTTCAGGAATACGCTTGGTAAATGAATGACTATGTCAACAAACAACATGAGGCCTGGTGACAGGTAAAGTCAATACAAGATGAAAGTTTGCACTGCTTTTAGGAGTAAACTTTACGATTTTGATGATGCTGTCAAAAGTTCACATCAAAACACCTGACTGACATGAGCTGGGATGATGGTTACTGAAGATTTTAGGAAAATTGTGAGTATATACCTGGAAGTCTTCTTAGGCTACATTTAAGAACCACTAAATAGATAGTCTCTCTCTCTCTCTCTCTCTCTACATTATATATATATATATATATATATATATATATATATATATATATATATATATATATATATATATATATATATATATATATATATATATATTTATATATATATATATCTTTATCTCTTTATATCTCTTTTCTCTCTCTCTCTCTCTCTCTCTCTCTCTCTCTCTCTCTCTCTCTCTCTCGCATCAAACAAGCTGGGATGATAGTTTCTGAAATATTCCATAAACCTATACCTGGAGGGAGGGCTTCAAGAGTCACAACTGAAGCTATTTATATATGAGTACTGAAGTCTTCTGTCTTCCTTCCTGTCTCTTTTTTTTTTTTATGATTGTGACACCAGGACGGGCCAAAAAAAAAATAATAATCTACCCTCATCAAGCCTGGGCACGAAGAAAACAAAAAGAGAAACAGATGGGGAGTGTTGTGACTTGTCAAATGTGAAGCGATAATAAGACATGTGTAACGAATATCCAAGAATATTCGGTGTTGATGTAGGCATAGAAAGAAAACCGAAACTGAAGAAAGACTTAACATCGAACTGTCCAGGACAGTCTTATTTAAGTCCACAAGATCCTTCAGCTGTAGTACTGCAACGGGCGGTTGATGCCATATATTTATATATATATATATATATATATATATATATATATATATATATATATATATATATATATATATATATATATATATATATATATATATATATATATATATATATATATATATATATATATATATATATATATATATATATATATATATATATATCTTTTACATAAACCCAGCTAACATTAGATAAGCTGGATGATAGTTCCTAAACATTTCAGGAAACTTATACCTGGAAGGCTTCATGGGCCACGGTTCACACCCACTTTGCTTAGGGGTTCTGAGGTCTTCTCTTCCTCCTCCTTGTCCCGTCTCCTTCTTCCTGTCACTTTCCCGTTAGTCATTCCACCTTCCCGGGGGAAACGCAGTCCTTTTAAGGACTTCAATATGCTTTTAGTATCACTCGTCCGATCGCTCGCTCGTGCGCATACTTCATCTCGTACGCCAGACTCCCAGACAACTCGTGCTTTGTTATTTCATCGATTATCTCACCTACTCTCTCTCTCTCTCTCTCTCTCTCTCTCTCTCTCTCTCTCACACACACACACACACACATACACACACACACACACACAAACACACGTATACACAGACTGACACAAAAAAAAAAGACTTCTCTGTCACAAAACCCAAAGCACACACATGAAAATACATATAAACTCTTTCATTCTGCATTTAAAAAATACTACGAGAGTCATCCATGTAAACAGCCAAGGGAATATGTGATGACGTCAACTATGTAAACAGATGTGCATGCAAATGACCTCTAAAATGCAAACAAAAAGCACAAAGGGCAAAGAGGTGGCGTGGGAGACTCTACCATCATCATCGGCCCTTTATTGCACCTACAAACCCTCACGAAGCTATTTGATACATTCTCATGAATACCTCTTCACCGGACTATATTTGCAGCCTTTACGGTTCGGTTCACATATACATACAAACTGATTTTGGAGACCAAATAGGAATCTTTACCCCAATTCAGGTATACTTGCATACCTCTTCACAGACAATACCTGGTTCACACATATACAAACAGATTTTTGAGAAAAAACAGTCATCTTTAACTCATATAAAATCTGCATAATTGTAATCTGCTCCCGGATTATATTTGTAAACTTTAAGAATCTATTCACACACACAGTACTTACGAACCGGTTTTTTAATCAAAACAGAGAAACTTCCAACAATATTTATAGGTTTTAGTCTCTATTAGCACATACGTAGTCACCGTGGCTCAAGCGGTAGCGTCCGCGACTCTGAAGCGTCAGGTCGAGGATTCGCTCCCCGTCACGGACTGAGGTTAGCAAGGGCATGCACTCTGGGTAAGGATTACATCTGCCAAGACAAGTCTTTCGCAAGAAGGCAACCGTCCTAGCCCTTGGTAGAAAAGGGAGTCCGTGACGTAAAACCGGAACAACTACAACAACAACAACAACAGTGTCTATTAGCACATACAGTGCTTATGACCTCCAGACCTCTTCACTGCACATATGTGGCTTGGTTCACTTATCTACCACTTACGAAATGATAATTAAAATGGAGATATTAATTCATACCTCTTCACTGAATATATTTGCAGGTTTTACGATCTATTAACACATGGATACGGATTAAGTTTATGGGCAAAACGGAGATTTTTCCACATCATGCCAACAACGACAAGATCAAAAATATCATTCGTCACGTTTTTGGAGATGAACTGGAGAAAACGCACCTACGGTTATGGCTTGGTAAATTTTTCCCAGTTTAATCAACCCAACCAAAGCTAGTATTATACCAACAGTTACACCCCAAGTCCTAACTGGGGGCCTCAACCCAAGACCCTTCTTAACTACTTGCTATTATAAACTGCTCCTCCACTTAATTTTGAGGTACGAATTCTTCATCTGACCTGCACTTGCTGGAATAAATCCTTGCATGCATTTTCAGTTAATATATTACGATTATATGGTGATCTGCTCATCTACGAGGAACTGTAAGATCACACAGAAGGAATGAATAATCTACAGGAGTCATTTGTCTAGGACACGAAGAGGTTCTTTTCATCATGCATGCTAGCAAACGAGAACTATAATCTATAATTTATACATTTCACTCTGGCTAATACCAACCTAATCTAATCGAAAGCACTCGAATACGATTTCATACATATTTCCTAAAATTATCTTATATGCTTTTGCTTACATTTAATACAGTCGCTGTGAGTGCCAGCCATCTCAACTCAGTGCCAGTATGAAAGCGTTGATTAATGAAGAGGGTTGGTGTCTGGAAAAAGAGCTGTAGTTGTTGTTTTAGATTCTCCACCCACGGATGGGTGGAACTGGTCATGGAGGACCCATAGGGCGGTCGCCAGCCGGCACAGGCTCAAACCTCCCCCACTGTGGTGCCCAGCGACAGCAGTAACCTCCAAAGTAAATAGCTTAAACTCTCTTGCCTGGACGAGGGGCGATCCGTCGACCTCGCGAATGCGGGGCCAGCGCGTTATCACTGTACTAGCTAGGAGGCTGAAAAAGAGCATCCAGCCGCAAACCTCAGAGTAAAAAATCAAACACTCGTCTCCAAGAGACGAGTGAGAAACAGCGACCACATATAAACATAGAAAAGGTTGTTGATAAAGGCCCGATTTCTTAAACAGTGTAAACCTAGGATACCATATTGTTAGTTAGCTAGACACAAATGGATTTCATGAACGCATCTGACGCGGTGTGTATGGCTAGGATCCCCCCATGGGGATATCCTAGATATACACAGAATCGCGTCAGATGCGTTTATGAAATCCATTTGTGTGTGTCTACCTAACTAACAATATGGTATCCTAGGTTTACACTGTTTAAGAAATCGGGCCATACACAGAACCGCGTCAGATGCGTTTATTAAATCCACTTGTGTGTCTAGCTAACTAACAATATGGTATCCTAGGTTTACACTGTTTAAGAAATAGGGCCAAAGCTGCTTTTATATTACATTTTGATATTTGTCTATACGCGTGCGTGTTTATTTAAAATTAGTATAGAAACACATCTATTTGCTCTCACATAGACGAGTATATCCCAAAAGCAGAATGCTTAATTCATCTTTTAAATACATAATGCTTAGAATGCAACAACCACAGTTCTGGTGGAATGCAAAGACAGCGAGCTGCATTGAATGCACACAGTGTTTGTGCATTCGGGTTTGTTCTGTCGGCGTTTAAAAGGGATTACATAAATGCATGGATAATGTTTGTTATTTCTAAGAGAGCCAAGGAATGACCATTCTCATTTTGAACAAAGTCGAAAATTTTATACCGTTCAAAGACTTACTCTAAATATATAAAATAGCAGCCAATGAGCCTACTGAACAGGCAGGGGCTATATAGATTAAAATATATTGTTATGTAGATTATCACAACTGTTCTGTTTCAAGAGAGTCATGTATATTAAAAAAAAAATCAAACATACATACATATATACAAATACACATATACAAACACACACACACACACACACACACACACACACACACATATATATATATATATATATATATATATATATATATATATATATATATATATATATATATATATATATATATATATATATAGCTACTTCTCCTTAGAATAGTATTTTATGGCTTAAACAAGAGACAACATCATGTCTCTGTATTTTTTTTTTAATTAATCTGTCATCATCAACCCCTGCGATTAATCTTAGAAAGCATCGTCATAGATTAAACACACATATACACACACACATATATATATAATATATATATATATATATATATATATATATATATATATATATATATATATATATATATATATATATATATA